>JARYZH020002300.1:0-16880 GCA_030021035.2 Notholithocarpus densiflorus | reverse complement strand
TATAGTGGAGGGTCTTATTCCATTCCACAATATATGTTATGTTTTGTGTGAATACTTTTCATTTCGATGAGTCAATCTTATGCATGGGATGATGAAGGAGAACATCCAATTAATTGAACAGAAAAGTTATAACAAGTAACAACTCAAGGAATGCCATACCCCAAAAGTACTACTCTAGTCACAATTTAGGTTTCTTGAAGTTGTTTATAAAGCCTGGATCAGCTCAATATATGTTTCATGTGGAACTCTGCCCATGCCACACAACGCACCTAACAAATTCAATATCAGTCTGGGACCTCACAAAAGTTTTGTGAGAGCTGTCTATGCATGAACCATATGTTGTGGATCCAGCCAACGTGATAGTCTATACAATGGGCTTGCATCAAGAATTCTACTTCAAGTAGAATTAGAGCATCAGTATCCAACATGCTATATGGTATAATATGATATATTTTAGCATCAAAGTACAAAAAAAGCTCATTACCCGGTCTTCCAATTGTAAAATTTTTTACAATTGTGCTACAATACCATCCTAAATATATGATGGTACTGTAGCAAGTTTCTATAATTTTTTTATTATATTTTATTCTCTCTCTCTCTCTCTCTCTCTCTCTCTCTCTCTCTATATATATATATATATATATTTTTTTTTTTATTACTTTTCTCTCTCTTTCTTTCATTTCTCTCCGTCTTCCTTCTCTTCTCTCTCACTCTTGTTCTTGTTTTGCTCTCTCCTCTACTTAAACTCGAAACCCCCTTTTCTTAAACCCAAAATCCGTGTGGTGGTGGTAGCGGCAGAGGTATGGGTTGATCTGGGTTGCAGGGTGGTTTGTGATGTGGTTTGGTGGTATGGGTGTAGGGTTTTGATTTGTGTGGGAGTGGGTTTTGGGTCGGTGGGTGGCAGCGCCATGGTGGGTCTAGGTCGTGGTGGGTTGTGGGGTTATAGGTTGTGGTGGCATGGGGGTTTTGGTCGTAAAGGTGTAGTGGTGGCATGTGGCTGTGGTTATGGCTGGGTTCTGATGGGTTTGATTTTGGGCAGGTTTTGATGGGTGTTGCCATGGTGGTGGGGTGGGTTGTTACTGTAGTGGTGTCTGGTGGTTATGAGATCGGCATGGGTCTGGTGGTTGCTGGATCGGCGTGGTTCTGGTTGCGAGATCGGTGCTAGGTTTTGGCCGTGGGTATGGGTGGTGTTGGGTTTGTTTGCTAATGGGTTTTGGTGATGTTTTGGCCGTGGGTGGTGATTGATGGTGGTGGTGGGTTTGATGAGTGTGGGTGTGGTTGGCTTTTTTCTGGTATTGCTAATCGGTTGTGGTTGTTGGTTGCAGTAGGGATGAGAGAGAGAGAGAGAGAGAGAGGGAAATAGTAAAAAAAAAAATTTAAATAAAATGGCAAAAAAAAAAAAAAAGAGTTTGGAATGTTGGGTGTGTTGTAAAATGGTGTGGTATACTAGATAAAATAACTTTTAAGATTATAAAATAGGATAATTTGTAGATACCGAATGCTAATGCTCTTAGGAGTCAGTAAATTCCTAGGAAAGCAAAAGAACTAATCCTATTTGAAATAGGAGACCATGGTTAATGGTTTGAAAGACTCCTTATTTGACTTATATTGGGATTATGGTGTGCGGCTAGGTTTTTATGGTTTTGAGGTGTGCCACATATGGAATAGAAAATAGAGAAAGAGGAAGCTGCACAAGAGAAAAGAGAGAGCGGCCGCAAGAGGGAGTTGCTTAGAAAAAAAGAAGATAGCCAAAAGAGAGGTAAGTGTGAAGAAGAAAATAAAGAAGAGAGAGCAAAGTGTTACCGCATTTGAGATAGATATTTAGTGTGTGTGAGAGTAAAGAAAATGAAGATAGATTTTTTTTTTAATTGTAAGACATACACAATAATTATTATAATTGATTTAATAATAGTGAATTGATTCAGAGTTTGTCCATTGATTTTTTCCTTTCAAGGAGAAAGGAAGGTCTTTCATTGTGTAATTGGTCATTAAGATTAGTTAACCTTCTTAATCAAAACGTACGTTAGTTAGTGGAATTACTGATATTTGATTTTGATCGATTGCAATGCAGTTGAGAATTTGTCAAAAGCTGATAATTAGGATGGACTGATGGCGGACATAAAAAATATAGGAACTATTCCAGGGCTCAAGTTTAAAGTTTAAACTGCTGAAATGGTCATCGTGTTATCCTAATTAACCAAACGTAGGTTGCACGAAAGACAAATGGTGTATAACCCAGTTACTTATTAGAAAAAAAGGCTGTATAACCCAATGACACATTTATTCAATTTGAAAAAATGGGCATTAAGTCAGTCTACTATCGATAGGTGAGATAGCATTATTAAGACACGGTTGCAGACAATTCTTCATTAACCCCCACTTTTGTAAGTAGAAATAAGCATCATTTAGCCCCACGGACATAAAGCATGATAACGAGTTATCATGTGGTTTGACTCTTGCATCATAGGACTTCCTTTATGTTTGTTTCAGTGTTAATATATAGACTGTTTGTTTCAATGTTAATAGACTGTTTGTTTCAGTTTTAATAATTTGTCATCTTTGCGGTCATAAGGGTCCTATTTCTCTACTTCAAGTTGGTAAGACATTAGAATCTCAACATTTCCTTTATATGCTGGTCTATTTTCTTCATTGTGAATCTAACTAAACTTCTTGAATTTGTAGCTGAGGTTGATTCTTTTCCAGATTTTTGTTATTCCTTTCTTCAATGAGTTCCTTATGTGTATGTCTATGTTCACAGGACATACGACAATACAATCTCCTCGTTACGAAGGGAGTAAACACGAAATTACCAGATCTGTGAGATGCAAAAATAGAGAAAAAATATGCGCCAAAGTAAAACAATCACACAAGACAATATTTATGTAGTTCGGCAATTTGCTTATATCCACAAAGTTGCAGGGATTTCACTTTAAACAAGAAAAAATACAAGATACGACAATACAGTTCTTTATCTAAAAAAACAATACAAAACTCTAATCTCCAAAACCAATATTTTTTCTTTCCTACACACAAGATTCATAATGGGCTGTAGATGGGTCAAAAAAAATTTCGGGTGTTGTCCTCAGACCCCCAAGGAGGCTTCTCTATGAGTGCTCCGGCTTGGGTCTATTGGCCCAAGTTTCCGCTCCATGAACTAAGTCTTAGAAAAATTCTTATTAAAAACTGTAGCAATTTTATTTTGGATCGGATCATAATTTAGATCAAACATATCTAAACTCCACAAAACCCAACATGTTAGAGACGCAGCTTGGTGCAGCCTGCAACTAGAGCTGCCAAAGAAACGATTAGTAAGAATAAGGATCTCCAATGGTTATACAAAATAAAGAAGTGAGCA
Source organism: Notholithocarpus densiflorus (assembly GCA_030021035.2). NCBI lineage: Eukaryota > Viridiplantae > Streptophyta > Magnoliopsida > Fagales > Fagaceae > Notholithocarpus > Notholithocarpus densiflorus. The sequence goes on along the minus strand of JARYZH020002300.1, from coordinate 13,525 downwards.
ATGAATTGAAGGAGTTCCTGAAGTGGCCCTTGTTTCTGATCCAAATGGAAATCCTTGAAGGTCAAAGTAGTTGTGAATAGTCAATATATATTTACCGTTTATTGGTTGAACCTTATCTAGGCCTTGAATCATGTTAATGTTGTAATAAGGGGCACTACTGATGTAGTACTGCATTTCACATTGGCCTCTATTCCTGTTTTTTTCTTTAATAGTTTTTTATTTATTGTTGAATGCCTTCTTCCAAATTGTTAATTGTTCCACAAATCTTTTCTAATTAATGATTGAAGGTTTTTCTCATATAACTTTGAATAAAATAATGAGTCCTGTTAATGGGTGCTTTTAGGATAATTGTTTTTTTTTTTTTTTTTTTTGAGAGTGTTTTAGGACAGTTGTTAATAAGTCATTTGACACTACTTTTATGGAAAATATAAAAATTCCTTAAAAACAAATAGTTTTTTTTCCCATAAAATATTGATGTGGAATATTTATAGTTCAAATGAAACCTTCCTTTGGAATGAGGTGGTATACCATGTATCAAATACATGTTTCTTCCCTCCATCTTCATGTGAAAGAGAGGAAACATGCATCTAATGCATATTATATTTTCTCATTTAAGGTTTATTTGGATAGAACTTATTTTGCTGAAATTGAAAACACTGTAGCAAAATAATTTTTAAATGTGTAAATAGTACTGTGTGACCCATTTTTAATGAAAAAGTTGTTGAAAAGTGAGATTTGTGGGTCCCGTGCACTGTTCACGGGACCCACTGATGTGTTGAAAATGGTTGAAAAGTCAAATAGTGCAGCTACTGTTCATGAACAGTAGCCGCACTATCTCCTTAAACGCGTGCCCAAAAAAAAAAAGAAAAAAGAAAAAAGAAAAAGGAAAATGCAACACTGAAAACGCAACGCAGTAAACGCCGGATCCAAACCGGCACTTAGAAGAGTAGGGTGGAATTGGAAGCTGATGTCATGATTTGAAATTTAATGTTATCAATAAATTTTAAAAAGAAGAAGAAGAAGAAGAAGAAGAAAGAAATTATAAAAGAACTTTGCTATATATAAAATTTGTAATCGGTTAGACGCAATATAGGGTCCGTTTGGATTAAATTTATTTTTACTGAAATTGAAAACTGAAAACTGAAAATACTGTAGCAAAGTAATCTTCTTCTGGGGGCGGCAAATAACTAGATTTGGTAGAAAATAGCTAGGCCATTTAAAAAAAAAATCATATTGGCTTTTGTATTTCAGTACTGGTTGGGAGTTTATTATTCGGTTGTTAGATGAATAGTACTTAATTTAATTTTATTGTTTTTAATTAATTTATGAATGAGGAGTTAGAACTTAATTATAATAATAAGTCAAGTACCGGCCGATACATGCACAGCACTTGGACTAACTAAGGGGCCCGTAATATATAAACATAACCACATAGATTCCCCCACTAGCTAGTTTTATAGATTAGGATAAGCTTATATTATAATATTAACTGCTACGTACGGTCATACCAAATATTTCTTAAAAAAAAAAAAAAGTCATACCAATTACGCAAATATTTTCTTCTCAAAAAAAGAAAAAAAAAGAAAAGAAAAAGAAAAAAAAAAACACAAATATTTAATAGAGATAAAGAAGAAGTGTATGTTGTCGAGATATACATATATCTATACATATATTTATCTAAGAGCATTTACATCTCAAATTCCTATCCTATTTTATTTTACTATCTTAAAAATCTACTTTATTAATTATACCATACAATTTTATAACACAATCAACATCTTAACTTTTATTTTTTATACTAACATCCCAACTTTTATTTTTTTATTCTACTCATTAAAATAATATTATTTTATTGGGTAGTATATATTGTTTTAATAAGTAGAATAAGAAAATAAAAGTTGTATACTATCCAATAAAATTATTTTATTTTATTGGATAATATATATTATTTTAATGAGTAGTATATATAATTCAATCCCTCTTTCTCCCTTCTCCCCCATCCCAACATAAAAAAATATTATTTCCTTTTACAATTGTGCTATAATACCATCACAAATTTGTGATGGTACTATAGCACAATTCTAAAATTTTTAGGATACCAAACCAATATAAGGCCAAATGCCGGGGCTTTTTAGTACTTTAATGCTAAAATTTACTTACATATGCCATTTGCAAGGCCAATTGTGAATGCTCTAAGAAAACAAGAGTTGCATGTTACTTAATACTATATAGCTGCAAAATATATATATATATATATATTAATGAATAGTAGAATATTTTTAATGATCGAGTCATGAACTAAAGTTTCAAAAATGGATGAAAAGAAAGAGATTGGGTCAGAGTCAGACACGAAAAGTGGTGCGGGCAAGGAAATTAAGGAAGTGCTGTCCTAATTTTACCAACCCATATATGTTGCTGTTTGATTGTTCACGTTTATTTCTTTCTTTTATGTAAAATGCCAAGAAGAAACGAACATTCTTTATTGCATTTGTGATTTGTATGAATTCGAAAAGCTAGCGAAGAATAGGGGAATACCAACCCTTTTTTTTTTTTTTTTTAATTTTTTAATTTTCTAATTATTTATGTCATGGATATGACTAGTAGCATTTGTCAATTTCGTGTGCACCATTTTTGTAATTTTGTTGCGCTACTTGTTGGCTATGGCTATATATGCTTATTATAAGTGTGTGTTTGGATTGGGATGGAAAAATCAAATTATTTTACTATTTAGTTTAATTTTGCTACTATTTATGGGCTTCACTGCATTTTTTGATACTATTTATGGGTTTTACTGTACTATTTCAACTCACTTTTATCTTTATCTACAGTAATTTCAACAATAAATTTTTAATTTGAACAAAATTAACAGTATTCAAACACCCCTAAAAGTAAAAGCAGCATGAGGGGACATCCAAACAATCTTTCAAGATGACAGTGGTCCTGCCTGTGGCTGTGAATTCCAGTTCAACGGTATACAATTAATGTCTTATGACTATTCGAATATATATCTTTACTCCTCACACCATTCCTTTCCCACGGACGTACGTTCATTGCGCAATAATTCATTATTATAAACTTTTTACTCAAAGACTTTGTTGTATTTGTAGAAAAACTCTCTAATAGTGACTTTAGTTTGGTCGGGTAAAAGTGGGAAATGGAAATGAGAGAAGTAAAAGTAAAGAGGAAATAGGGAAATAGAGGGTCTTTGATGGTAACGTACCCATCTTTTTCTCTCTTCCCTCCATTCATATCTTGAAGTTTTTATTTGTTTATTTATTTATTTTATTTAATAGAAATATGAGAGTAAATTTATACAAATTACATTTTTTATATTTTTATTTTTCAACTACGAAAAAGATATTTTTATCCCCACTTTTTTATTCTCCCAACTAAATACATATGATAGAAAAGTAGAATTTTTTTTTTTCTACCATTACTTTTCTAATATCCTGCGATTGAAATAACATAAAATTAAAAAATATTTTACAATTATCTACGTGACAAAATATTAATGGTGGATAATAAAGTAATGACTGACCTTTATAAAAACCAACGATGAAGTTTATTGAGAAAAATATTGTCTATAGAATATAGATTACTTTTTTTTTTTGAGAGATAATTACAACATGCTGCTAACTCCACAGCTCGAACTATTTTCTCCCTAGACCTCCAATTACTTTGTGTATGGGGAAGTGTCAATTCAGCTACAAGACCTTTAGCATAGAATATAGATTACTCATTCAATATAATATTGTAGATTACTCATTCAAGATAAACAACTTACAGCATTTGGATATATATTCGCTTTACTTCTTTCTTAAGAAAAGAAAAATAGTACTAACTGATCAATAATTAGTACTAGTTCAACAACATAAAAACCAAATAGGAAGTACGTTACGTATATTGCGATTCGGACTTTTTTTTTTTTTAGAGATAATTACAATATGCTACTAATCCCGCTGCTTGAACCCTTTCCCCCCTAGACCCCCAAGTACTTTGTGCATGAGGAGGTGCCAACTCAGCTATAAAGCCTTTGGCCAGACTTCTTCTTCTTCTTTTTCTTTTTTTAATTTTTAATTTTTTTCTCGTTGCTAAATAATTACTTATATTATACGAGTCATATCATATGATAGACTAGTCGCACCAATGAGTCATTTTAATTTTATACAAATGCATCATCATCATCATCATCATCATCACTTGAACATATGTCTCTTTGGCTAAAAAAAAAAGCCAAAGAGACATATATTCAAGTGAGATGATGCATTTGTATAAAATTATTGAAGTGATGATGATGCATTTGGCTATGTTCATCAAAATAAATGTCCCTTTGGCTATATTCGAAATGTACCATTTCTATGATCTATTTCTGCATTTTTGTCGGAAGCATGGTTGTTAAAAGTCTAGGCAGCGGAATTTGACCGTTTCAGCGTCTCTATTCTAAGTATCCGTTTGGATTCAGCATTTTTCGTTGAATCCTGCGTTGCGTTTTTCTACTTTTTTTTTTTTTTTTTTCCTTCACTTCACGCGTTAAACTTTAGGCCAGGGGACAAATATTACTGTAGCAGTACTTTATGTACTGTAACAGTACTGTTCATAGGACGTTTGCAATGCAAATTGAGGATGTGACAAGAACGACCAGTTCTGAGTCAAAAAAAGAGAAGAAAATAAAAAATTACAGTATATTATAATGATGAGCCCATTTCACTTACTCCCTCGAATGCCACCATAGGACCAAATAAGTTTGTATGTACCTTGGGCTTGGGCATACAGCAGGCATGTCTAGCTGTTATATATAAATATAATTTTATATATATGATTTTTTTTATAGCTATATCAAAATCATCAATTTTGTTTGGTGGCCGTTCCAATTTCCTTATTGTAACATAATATTTTAAAATTGATTTATTTTGGTAAAATATTGAGTGATGTAACTTTATTTAAAGTTGCATAAGGTGTAACTTGAACCAAACTCTATTATTATTATTATTATTATTATTATATAACACAAAACAATAATTTCTTTTGGCAAAAACACCATTTTGGTCATTACATTTTAAGGTCATGGTCAATTTAGTCCCTACATTTTTCGTAGCAATCAATATGGTCCATATTATTTTTAATTTGCAGTCAATTTGGTCCCTGTCGTTAACTCACTAACGAAAAAGGCCTACGTGGCAAATAGTGTGCACTGTTGGCACACTTTAAGCCCATGTGGCAACTAAAATAATAATATTACATGCCACATCATCTGAAAAAAATTTAATTTATCAGTTTTAAAGAAAGAAAAAAAAAAGAAATTCAGATCTATTATTATAATTATTATTATTGTAAGGACCAGATTCGGATCCTAAGCCCAAAAGATGGATGGGCTTAGGCCCAAGAAGCCCAAAACAATAAATTTGTAGAGAGTGGGTCGAAGAACTGGGCTTTAGTGAATTAGTCAATCAATCAGGTAGGTCTTGATGACAGGAGAATGAAAATAAACAAGCTTAGACTTGAGAAAATCGTCCTCGGCCAAGTCCGAGGAGGCTGATTCTCTTTTATTGATACTCAAGTTAGGTTAAAAACTTTGTTCTAGAGTGCTACAGTGTTTTTCATTCTTTTTCCGATTCCCCCTTCATGGGGGATCTCTTACATTATATAGTTCCCTTTGGACGATTTCGATCCTACACTTGTTGACAGTGGCGACTCCAGGAAATTTTTTCAGGGTGTTCCTCAACAAGCATAAATTACACAATCTAATAAAAAGAAAATTTTATATATTGACAACAACAACAATAAAAAAATATGCAAATACATAGAATTTACAATTGTTTTCTACGAGTTTTCATATTTTGAAATCGTTGCATAATAGTCTCATTATCAATGCTACAAGCTACATCTTTTTCAATATACACAACCAAACAATCATTCATCCATTGATCTCCCATTCGATTGCGCAGTTCATTCTTTATATATTTCATTGCTGAAAAACTTCTTTCTACTGTTGCAGTAGCAACTGGAAGGGTCAAAGCTAGCTTCACTAGCAAATAGACTAATGGATAAGTCTCGTGTTTCCTTGTGCTCACTAACTTTTCAGCAAGTTCACTAACTCCTTGAAGCTCTAAAAAGAAGTCATTGCTGCGCATATCAAAAATGTAATTCTGCAGTTGAGAGTCAAGTGCCAAAATATCTGTCCCAAGAAAATCAGAGGGATAGAACTTAGCTAGACGTATCAACTTTTCCTTATCGAAAGCCACAAATGAATTACTTGGATTTAAGCAAGCCATACAAAGTAGCAAATCGGTATTCGCCTCAGAAAAGCGATTGTTAAGCTCTTGAAGTTGCATATCTATGACTGTGTAGAATAGCTCAACACGATAATGATGTAAATTTGTATTTTGTTGGGTATTGCGTCGCGGCCTCCCACTAACTACAAATATCGCTTCCATGTCCAAGATAGGAATATCATGTGAGGTACAAAATAAAGATACTTCAGCCAATAAAGATGCCCATCCATCATCTCTCATCACTTGCAACCGTTGCTTAGACACTTTAACAAGATCCATAGCATTTACTATATCTTGATTTTTTTTTTGTAATGCTATTGACAACTCATTTGTGATCCCTAAAATATTTTTCATCAAGTGTAGAGCAAAGACAAATTCAAAAGAGAGAATTGACCTCATAATAGATCGAGCTTCAACTTTTTGGTCGGAGAGGCCATCTTCTTCAACAATCTCTAGTACATCAACAACAGCAGAGAACATCAAAATCAAGTTCAGAATAGTCCCATAATATGATCCCCAACGTGTATCACCAGGACGTTTAAGATTTGTCTCTTGATTCAAACCTTGCCCACTTCTACGTACACCATTCTCTAAATCTTCTTTAATTTTGGCAAATTGTGTATCTCGAAGAGCATCTCGTCTCTTACAAGAGCCTCCAACAACAGTTACTAAATTACTAATCACATAAAAAAATTCAGCAATGTTAATGTGATTTTTAGCAACAGCAACAAGTGTCAATTGAAGTTGATGAGCAAAACAATGGACATAAAATGCTGACTTGTTCTCTTTCAAAATTAAAGTTTTGAGACCGTTGATATCACCTTGCATATTACTAGCCCCGTCATAACCTTGCCCACGTAGGTTCGATAAACTCAAATTATGTTCACAAAGTAAACATTCAATAGCATGTTTGAGTGACAAAGCGGTAGTACTTGCTACATGTACAATACCAAGGAATCGCTCTATAATAATTCCTTCTTTGTTCACATAACGAAGAACGAGGGCCATTTGTTCTTTCACTGAGATATCACGTGACTCATCAACTAATATTGAAAAGAACCCATTGTCAAGATCCTTGATGATGGCTTTGGATGTTTCACGTGCAATTGCATTCACAATGTCTTTTTGAATATCAGGGTGGGTAAGCTTGCAATTTTTCGAAGCTTTTTGCAACACTTCATTGATAGATTCATTGTGATCCCCCAAAAATTGTACAAGCTCAAGGAAATTTCCTTTATCACTTGAACCTTGAGATTCATCGTGACCACGAAAAGCTAATCCCCGGCATAAAAGGAATCTTGTGCAATCAACTATTGCATTTAATTGAATCCGATATTCAATTTTATCTTGATTTGATTGCTTAACAAAAACACTTTGAATGTGTTGCTTTTCCTTCAATAGATTTTCACTCTTCTGGACAGCTTGATTATGAGCACTATTAACTCCTCCAACATGGGAATTTAGCTTATCTTTCTGATTCCAAAGTTTGAATCCCTTCGTTACAAAAGTGTCACCTCCTCCTTGCTTACCAACATCTTGCCCAAATAGGTAGCAATAAAAACAAAATACTGCATCCTTGTCTATACTATATTCCAACCAGTATCTATTTTTATACCATTTGGATATAAATCGACGGGGCTTTCCAGAAAAATAAGATATAGGGTAATCATCACTGTGTAAAACAGGTTGACAAGGGCCTTTTGTTAAATAATATCTTCTTATTTCATCATGATGATTAGGATGATAAGATGATATTTTTTCTCGTAGCCCAGGATCTGAAGGAAGATTCTCTAAGTTAAAATCAACACGAATTCGCTTAGAAGATGAAGATGAATCTTTCGCAGGAGCTGAATCTTGGGTACGTGGTTTTCTTATCAAATATTTGTCCATAATTCTAGCAAAAGAATAAAGAATAAACTATAAGTTTATTTGAAATATTAATAAAATTAATAATTATTGTTATTTAGTTGTTTCATTAATTTGTTTGTCTTTTATAAACTATAATTTGTTATATTATTATTTCATTAATTATAAAATTATTAATTATTATTTAGCCTAACATAATTTAATTTATTTGTCTTTTATAATATATTGGTTAATTATACTACTTTAATTATTGTTGTTTAGTGTAACAATAAACTATATTACTTTAATTTGTTTGTCATTAATTATATTGCTTTAATCTATGCAGCATAATAATTAAAACAGTGTAATGTGCAATACATTACACTGCTTTAATTATTATTTACTACCCGGCCCCATGTGCCCATCAGCCTATCTACCCCCAACCCCACTCAACAGACAAGCACAAGCCATCCCCCAATCACAACCTGCCAATCAGAAAATTTCACAATCACAATACACATTACACTAAAAAATAATCAATATCTAATCAACACCAATACACACTGAGACTGAGTCACTGACCATCACTCCAACAGGCAACAGCATAAACCATAAAGCCAAGATAAAGCCAAAAAAACAAGCAAAAAGCAAAATAAAGTAAAGATTGGTTCAAAAAAAAAAAAAAAAAAAAAAAAAAGAGAGTAAAGATTCGGCAGCCCGCAGCCAATCAGATTGTTACAGTTCAAAAGAGAGAGAGAGAGAGTTACAACTACTTGAATAAAGAGAGAGAGAGATCAGACATTCATTATTCATTTATTCATATTTTTCATTTCGGTGAGATAGAGAGAGAGAGAGAGAGAGTCAGAGACTGAGAGAGAAAAAGAGAGAAAAAGAGAGAAATACCTTGAACTTGAAGCCGAGCACCGGAGCAGCCGAGAGGCCCGAGACGGCGAGACCGATGTCACCGATCTGCGATCTGCGACCGTGCGACGAGGGGCAAGGCAAGCGACGAGCGAGCGACGACGACTAGACGAGGACGACGAGCGACGGAGCGAGCTGCACCTGCGGCTGCGAGCGACGGAGCGAGGCAGCGAGCTGCGCCTGCGAGCGACGTGACCGTCTCACCGTGGGTTTGGTTTGCTCTGGGTCTGGGGTTTGGTTTGCTCTGGGTTTTTTTTTTTTTTTTTTGATAAACACCTCTGTATGACTGTATTGCAGTATTGGGTAATGGGGTTTGGTTTGTATTGAGGTATGGTTTTCTCTGCCAACGACGTGACCGGTTTGATTTCTGATTTGCTCTGAACTGGGTTTTTTTTTTTTTTTTTTTTTTTTTTGGGTGAGAATCCATGGGTTTGCTAGCTCCATATTATGTTGGGCTTGGCCCCTCCATATTATGTTGGGCTTGCCGTGGGCAGTGGGCTTGGCTCTATAGCCTCTATTACCAATTTTTTTTTTTTTTTTTCAGATTTTAGTTCAAAATTTTTTTTTTTGGGTTTTTTTTTTTGGCTTGAAAGTAGAACAGATAAATTTTTTTTTTTTTTTTTTTAATTTGAGGGTGTTCTTAATTTTGTAATTGAGGGTGTTCCTAATTTTGTGATTGAGGGTATTCCTAATATAGATTAAATATAAATTTTTTTTTTTTTTTTTAATTTTTTTCAGGTCAGGGTGTTCCTGGGAACACCCTGCCTTGTACGTGGCGCCGCCACTGCTTGTTGATCATTTGAGTTACTACTTGAGTGCTTGTCCCATCAGACACTCTTTTAGGCCTTTTGTGAGTTATGGTAGCCAATGCAGCATTGTTCAGGGGTCTTCTCCACATAAATGCGGTCAGAAAGTTAGCTGCGGGGCATTCAATGTGGTAGCAGCAGCTTTTCCTTAGATATTTCCTAGCTCCCGCCCTTCCAGTACGTTCATAATGCACGTCCTTCTCAGTGGTATTTCTTGAAAGGTTACTTTGAGTGATAGAATATGTCGTTGATCTGTGCTTCGTTTATCCGAGGAGACAATCCTCCTCGGACCACCTCTCCACTTGCATGTTACATATAGAACTCTGAACTTAACATCCTCACTATTGTTTATTCGTCCTCGAACCAATCAACGTACTTGGCTAAAGCCCAAGACTCAATATACAATTTTGGGCCCTCATCCCTACAATTATTATTATTATTATTATTGTAGGGGTATTGGGCCCAGGAGCTCATTATCTATATATGTATTGGGCTTGAGGCCCAATCTCAGGACGAAGGGTCGTCCGAGGAGGAGTAAACATTGTCCGGGGAATCCACGTTCGTAGATGAAGAAGTCAGTTTTAGTCATAAGGGCCGAGGAGGGTGGGCCGAGGAGGAATGCCTCCTCGGCTAGCCAAAGCCGAGGTCCGAAGAAGTGGTCTGCTGTCCAGGGGAACGTTCCAGGAAGTCCTGTTGGAATGGATAAGCATTACAAAAACATAGGACAAAGGAGGGGGTCCTAAAATATCTAAGGAGAAGGCTACTACCACCGCATTGAATGCTCTGCACCTAACTTTCTGGCTGTATTAATGTGGAGAAGACCCCTGAACAGTACTGCATTGGCTGTCCCAATGCACAGAGGGTCTGAGAGGGTGTTCGATGGGACAAACACTCAAATAGTAGCTTGTATGATCAACAAGTAGGGGGCCAAGATTGTCTAAAGAGAACTATATGATGGAAAAGACCCTCCACGGTGAAAAAGGGGAGAAAATTAAGAGAAAAAGCCTGTAGCAATCAAGAATTGCATTTGTAACCAAACTCAAGAGAAATATATAAGAACTAAACTTCTCGGACTGTGCCAAAGATGATTTTCTTTAGTATAAATTTGTCTGTCTTCATTCTTTTGTCATCTGAACCCACTTTAGTGATTGTCTAATTCATTAAAGCCCAGTTTTCCAACCCACTCTCTATAAATTCATTGTTTTGGGATTTTTGGGCCTAAGTCCATCCACCTTTTGGGCTAGGGACTCAAATCTGGTCCTTATTATTATTATTATTATATAACACAAAACAATAATTAACTTTTTATCACATTGTGTTATGCAATTTTCAGTATCTATCAATTCAAAATCAAATTAAAAAAAAAAACACATTTTTAATGAAAAAAAAAAAATCATATGTAGGCAAAATAACAAAATTTCAAATAGTTGAAAGAAAATATCAAACTTTTATCGGGCTTAACAAAATTTCCCTTTCTTCGATTCGACAACTCCACCAATGCCTTCAAGTTAGGTTGGAGATTTTCCGATTTAAGAAAGTTGAGTCGGGTTGGAAAATACCCCAAACCTAACCTCACCTCTAACTGTGAGGATGAGCCATATATATAACTTTCCTAAACATGATTTGGTTACATGTAGACTACTCTTCAAACCTTTTTTTTTTTTTCTTTAGTAAAAAATTCAAATTACTATAAATTTTATTATAAATGATTTACAAATTAACATGAAAATAATTGTGATTGGTGATTTTTGTATAATGTTTAAAAGTTGACATATTGGTTTGTAAAATTTACGTAATGAAATTTGTAATAAGGGAGTCAATCTCGTACCGGAGGCTGTACCGGTTTGACTAGTGGAACGATATATTTCGATACCGGTCAATACCGGTGTACCGTTTCAAGTTTACCATTATTTTTTATATTTATAAATATACACACACACACACATATATGTATGTGTGTGTATATATATATATATTATAATAAATATTAAAGTTTATCATAAAACATTACTTCAATTCAGAACAAATTATTCATGATTTTATACTTTAGCATCAATTAAAAAAAAAACACAATATAAAAAATAGAAAGTTTAATTGTTCATTGCATACTAAGAAAACAAATAATATTAATAAGTTAATGTAAGTAAGTTTCCATTATGTCCTTACAAAAATTCAAAAATTACAAAACTAAAAAAAAAAAAAAAGAAGAAGCTTTTTTTCCTATCGGCCGGTATTGCCCGAAATCGGCCGGTACATAACTGGTACGGTCGGTATTTAAACCGGTACGAAACGTTGGCATTTCGATACTGATATATGTACCGGTATGGTACATATAGGCCAGTATAGCCGGTACTGGTATGCTATCAACTACTCTGATTCCTACAGAGTCACTTCTTTGATGTAATATCCCCGTACTTTTTGAAGTTGATTTACGTAATTGATGATGTGGCTTGATTTGGCTTTTTTTTTTAGTATTCACCAACATTACTTAATTGAATAACAATCACCGCCTATCATGAAGACATTAGGGAATATTTTTTTTTAAAATTTATTGCATATCTAGACTTATTGTGTTATAAAAAAATTGTGAGTGGTTGACTCATATAAAAGTGATTTAGTCTAATCAAAACTTGGCATGTTAGCAAGTAATTTGTTTTTTTGTGTCCCTAACATTTTTCCTAGAGTTTTTATTGTTTCTTTAGACAACAAAATAACAATAATAAAATAGACAGTGCAAGTATTGTCATGCAATTTCTTTGTTGTGAAAAAAAAAATGGCAAACAATATGAAAGCAATAAACAATTACTTATAATTTATTACATCAAAGTTATGACAAAAGTTAATTGTGACTCAAAAGTTTATTATAAATCTAAGTGTAGCTAGGGTTTGACTTACTTCTAATACTTTTTTAACTGAAATCTCTTTTTGTTTTAATAAGAAATTGTTACATCGCCCACTAACTAAATAAAAGATAGAGATTAAAGTCCACTCTCACTTGCTATTGTGTATTTAAAACAAAATGAGACATTCAGTTAAAAAGGTACTGAAAATAAACTAAACCCATGTAACCGATAGTGAGATTCTCCAAAGTTTGGATTAAATCTAGCGATCAGGTGGATGTAATAGTGGAGTGAGTCTCTTTTTTTTTGGTTGATGGGAGTGAGTCCTTGTTAAGCTAGGTACATAAAAATGATAAAATTATACACCCTTTGCTTTCTTTGTTTATATTATTGATTTTTTAAACAGGGCAGTTACTTTGTTGGTATTGCAAGGGCTGTAAATAGGTGCCATCCCATGTTGGAGAAGCCAAAGCCTTTGCTTTGTCTTTGTTTTGAACAATCAGCTACTGTTGTGTGTACCTTTTTCTTTTATTTATACGAACTGTCTTGTATTTCATATTTCTATTTTTCTAGCTTTACTAGCTAAAAGATTCCCGCTTTTACCAAAAGGAAAAATGTTTATAAGAAGAAAAGATGTAAAAAAGTTTACCCAAAAAAAGAAAAAGAAAAAAGATGCATGAGCAAATTGATTTCGGGTAGTTGGCTAAGTTGCTGCATAGCTCTTTCCTAGGTGTAATACATTTCTATTCTACAAAAGCCTAGCTTGACTAAATGATTAATTAAGGAAAATCTCACACACAGTCCCACACAGGGGCCTCTATATATCCACTCCCCTATCAAA
>JARYZH020002299.1:0-16895 GCA_030021035.2 Notholithocarpus densiflorus | reverse complement strand
ATAAAATTAATTTACTAATTAATTATTCTTAAAATATTGATAATAGACTTTTAGTTAGAGTAGAAGTCAAAATGTTGGTTTTTTTTAGAAAGAAAACGTGGGTTGTTGTTTGAAATTTAAGTTTATAATTTTTTATAATAAACTTTTAGTTTAAATAGAATTTAAATTTGTTTAAATATTTAAGTTTAAAATTTTTTGACAATAGACTTTTAGTTTGAATAGAATTTAAATTTGTTGAAATTTAAATGTATAAAATTAATTTACTAATTAGTTGTTTTTAAAATATTGATAATAAAATTTTAGTTGGAGTAGAAGTCAGGGTTTTTAAAAAAAGAAAAGAAAACATAGGTTGTTGTTTGGGATTTAAGTTTAGAATTTTTTATAATTGACTTTTAATTTGAATAGAATTTAAATTTGTTGAAATTTAAATGATAAAGTTTTATCTAAATTAAATAGTTGTTAAATATTATCCCTTAATTTGAGGAAATATATCCTAACAAATAATACTAAATTAATTTACTAATTAGTGAAATTAGCCATTTGGCATAACCACGGTTTCTGAATCCAACTTTTATTATATTAGTATTAGTATATGATGAAGATATTAGTATTTTACACACACACACACATATAAGGAAGATATTTTAATAATAGATTTGGTGATAGAATGAAATTATGTGTGTGGAGTTGGATTCAAGTTATACTTGGTTTAATTTTAAGCAATATTATACCACTCAATATTTTATTATTGGATGTGAATTTTGACAAATCCACTGTTAGATTACATTATCTTCATATATTTTCTATACTTGCAAAATTTCAAAATGATCAAAGATTAATAGTCATGTCATCGATTAATTGTTTAAATTCAAGTTTTTGTAGTTTAAAATAATGTATAAAAGATGAGTTTATAGATGAATGATAAATAATATCCAATTGACATGAAAATTGGCATGAATGTTAAAAACATATAGAACATGTAATTTAATAGTGAGATTTCAAAATATGAATTCTATAATAAGTTATTGAGTGATGTAACATTACTTAGAATTACATTAGGTGTAAGTTGAACTTAACCCATATGTGTGTTTAACCATTAGATTGTTTCTAAAAAAGAGATTGAGACAAAATAATAAAAGCATAAAAATTCATTCTACATCCTCTAGGATTCGGTCAATTATCATTTTGGTGTTCAAAGTTTGGTTTTTGTCAATTTCACCCTTCAAGCTTGCATCCAGGGTTAATGCAGCCATGTTGTCCACTGCCCTTAGACAATTTGCCATAATGCTAATTAAGTGTGCGTTTGGAAGTTCCAACGTTTTGCTGAAAAATGGTGGGTCCCATGGCACTGTTTACGAGACCCACAAGTACGGAATTTAGCAAAATTTTTATTAAAATTGGGCCCCATGACACTATTCACACATTTAAAAATTATTTTGTTATAGTATTTTCTGTTTTCAGTTTTCAGAAATAAGTGGTATCCAAATAGACTCTAAAACGACATAATTTTAGGTATTTTTTTTTCTTTTATATATACAATTTTTAAATCACTAAAAAGAGGCTACCAATTTTTTTTTTTTTTAATTAGAAGATGAAACATAACAATTTTGTTTCATTTAAAAAAAAAAAAAAATTTGTTGTTGAAAATTCAGGTATATGCCGAAACCGATGTAGCCTAATTCAAACGTAACCTCTTTGCTCTTCCTCGTATCGTTGGTGCTCCTCTTCTTCCCAGTCATCATCTTTTTCTTTTCCTTCTTTTCTAATCTCTTTTCAACCAAACACACAATTGCTCTAACAATATAAAGAAGCTCAAATGCAGGGGTGGCAAATGGGTTTGTTCAAGCATGTCATAAATGGGTTAGGAGCTTAAATACCAAATTTATGACTTTTAAAAAAATTATTTATTACCCACACACAATCCAGCCCACTTATTTAAAATGGGTTAGGGGATGAAATACCAAATTTATGACTTTTTTAAAAATCATTTATTACCCACACACAATCCAGCCCACCTATTTAACATAAAACCCAACCTGGTTTCTATCTAATTAATTATGTATATACTAGGCTCTGAGCACGCACTATCAAAGGCTCTTCAATTTTTTTAAATAAAAATTAATAATTTGCATTCATTATAATTTGGGATTACTATATTTTTTAATCACAAAATACCTAGAAGTGTGATGAGTGTTATGAGTTTGTGATTGAAATAATTTTTTTCATTATACTTCTAGGTATTTTGTGATTGGAAAATGTAGTAATCCTAAATTATAATAGATGCAAATTATTAATCTTTCATACGCTTGTAATCAATAAGGCAATTTCCAGTGCTAAATAATTAAATAGTACAATCGTTGATGGGCAGCAACGGTAAAGTTCTTTTGCCTTCTTATTAAATCTAATCAACAACTTTCAAATGAAATACCTTCAAGCAAAAGAATGGGAACCATAAAATGAATAAAATACCAGCTTAAAAAAATCAAAATAAAGGAAAATATAATTCTGAAAACAATTAAACTAACACTTTATCTAAGTGAATATATCGAAGTACTAAAAAAATGGCCTGTGAAGTACTAAAAAAATTGAATCTTTGAAAGTAACGAAAGCTTAGAAAAGAGAGGGTAAAAGACTACATCGAGTGATCATAGAAATTGTGGCCATCATATTTCTCTCAAAAGACGGAATATTAAACAACTTACATGTTACATGAGTTCCAAATCTTATACACAGCAATTAGAAAATCACCACATATGTCATTACTTATAAAAAAAAAATCACCATGTATGTCATTAAACCCCATATTGGTACATAAATTATTGATAAAAATCAAAGAAAAAAAAAAAAAAAAACCAGCTTATGCCGATGGGATAAGAGAGAGAACTAGAACTCTCTAGAAACAAAGAATGAAAATATGGGTTACTATTGAACTGTGATCCCTCAATTGATCCACACCCATCTCTGAGGCTTAGCAACAAAATTATAAACTAATCCCCATAGCCAATTCATCACTACTGTGAGGAATAGCTCTGGCCTCCATCCATCCGTCACCGCCAATGTATGAAAGTTCAGTTAACAGGAAATTTGGAATTGTGAATGAGTAGAAGACTGAAGGTTTAAATTTCAATTTGTAAGCTGATGGGAGACTACAACAGATTTATGAGGCATTTTGTTAGGGGGAATTAATGGACGTATTTTTACTGTTATATCCTCAATTGTTTTCACTTATTAAACGTTGGATACGAGGGTATTTTAGACAGTTTAATGAGGCATTTTTTTAGGGGTTGTTAATGGACATATTTTTACTGCTTTGTCCTCAACTGTTTTCACTTATTAAACATTGGATGCGAGGGTATTTTGGAACAAAAAAAAAATTTAGTCCAAACAAAGGAAGCCCCTTAAATAGTAGTATAGAAAATACACCTAAAATCTTCAAATTGACCAAAATGTCTTTGAAACCTTTATAATGACAAAAATACTTGCAAAAACATCTATAATGATGGAAATATACCCAAAACCTTTAAAATGTTCAAAATATTCTTGAAACTTCTAAAAGACCTTGAAACCTTTAATATGATTGAAATACACCATAAACTTCCAAAATGACCAAAATACAACTAAAAACTTTTATATGACCAAAAAACCCTTAGAAAACCTCTAGGATGATTGAAATATGCTCAAATCCACCAAAATACTATTAAAACCTGTACAATTTCCAAAATACCCTAAAAAATCTCTAAAATGATTGAAATACATCAAAAACCTTATGAATGACCAAATTGAGGTTGCAATTTCAAATTGGTTGGAAATAGTTTCAAATTGAATTTTAAATAAGTTGGAAATAATTTAAAATGTGCTTGAATTAGTATTAAATAGACTTAAAGTAGATTTATATTGGAGGGGACACTTGGTTCGAAATTAGAGTGCATGTAAATTTTAATTAGAATGATATTTGATACAAAATTAAAGCACAATTAGAGTCTAATTTTGATCCTTTATTGAAATTCCATTTTAATATATTACTTGTAAATATATTGTATGGCAGTGTTAAAGTGAGGAACATGATGATGCACACTATAGTATTAGTTTGACGAATAAATTAAATAAAATGATAAAATGCAAGTTGGTCTCAAATATGGTATTTGTGGGAGGAATGAATCTTTCCCCAATCAAGTATTGTCTGCTTTGGGATGGGCAAGGTCGACCCTTGCTCCCACCTGCATGGATTTGCTCAATCCCACATCGGGGAGAGACGTCTCCCACCCTTCCTTAGGCCAAAGGCTTATAAGGCAAGGGTGGGAGGCGTCTCTCCCTGACGTGGGATTGAGCAAAACCTTGAGGATTAGGCCTGCACCCCGTGCCGCTAATTCCGAAGAGGACAATACCTGATTGGAGTTCGAGATTAAGTTTCCTCCCACAAAAAGGCGCTTTTTGGGGTTTAAGGGGAAACCCCCACCTTCCCCTTTCTGCTTTTATAGCATTGAGCCTAAGCGAAGGAGTGCATAGTGCATGCGTGTGCAGTTTTTGAGACTTGCTCACATCACACACACTATGATACACTATTCCTTAGGGCAAGTGCTTATAAGGCAAGGGTGGAAGGCGTCTCCCCCCAATGTAGGATTGAGCAAAATCTTGAGGATTAGGCCTGCGCCCCGTGCCGCTAATTTTGAAAAGGACAATATCTGATTGGGATTTGAGACTAAGTTTCCTCCCACAAAAATGCGCCTTTTTGTGGGAGGAACAAATCTTTTCCCAATCAGGTATTGTCCGCTTTGGGATGGGCATGGTCGACCCTTGCTCCCACCCGCACGTATTTGCTTAATCCCACATCAGGCATTTGGCCTAAGAAATGGTGTACCATAATGTGTGTGATGCGAGTGGGAGCAAGGGTCGATCCTGCCCATCCCAAAGCGGACAATACTTGATTGAGGAAAGATTCGTTCCTCCCACAGTATCTATTCAATGCTAGTAATAGCATTTTAATTGAGTAATATTTTATAATTTTGAAATGTCAATAATAGACTTTCACATATAGTAGACTATCTTAGTGATTTTAATATTCTTGTAGAGTGAGACACATGATGAAGCACAATATATGACAATGTCAAGTATGTAAAATAAGGAATTAAGGGTATGTTTAGTAACTGTTTTTTCCTCTTATTTTCTGTTTCTAAAAATAATTTTCTATTTTTGAGACTAAAAAACTTGTTTGGCAACCTACAATGGACAGAAAACAAAAAATTGTTCTCAAAACTCAATTTGTGAAGGAAACTGAAAACATGCAAAAGACTGTTTTCAGTTTCTAATTTTAAAAAATCAATGAAAACACGCATTTAATTTAATGAATTTGTCTCATTTAATGAGTTAATATTAGAGTTCAAATTCTAGTAACAACATATTTTAGTATTTTCTATTTTTTTATTCAAAAAACTATCTTTTTAATTTCAACTAACCAAACATGTTTTTTATTTCAAAAATACAAGAAAATTGTTTTTTTTTTTTTTATATATTCCCAAAAACTAATTTTTGAAAATAGAAAACAAAAACTGTTATTAAACATAACCTTGTTCTCTCAATTTCAAGTCTTTTCCATTTCATCAATTTCACGATTAAAAGATTTTATTTTTTAGGTCTAACATTGTATAGACTACCATGTCATTTTAGATTTTAATAGCGTAACAATTTGTACACATTTTTAGATTTGTAAAATTTAATCTAAATAATGAAATGAATTCATTTCAAATGGAAAAGATTATTAGGGTTTAAGAGTAAAAAGATTGGTGGGTTCCAGTTAGTTCAACTGGTAAAGTCTCTGATGGTTGAATAAGAGATCTGGGGTTCAATCCCCGCCTACACCAAAAACTGATTGGTGTCTTAGTCTGATGATAAAGAGCTATCATCAGGAGCGGACACCATAGGTTGAAACTCTCTCTCAAAAAAAAAAAAAGAGTAAAAAGATTGTCCATGTGATATAAAGGGAGTATATCCATTTGGCTAAATCACAATTTGTGATATCCAAATTTATTATATAGTTAGTATATGTCTCACAAAATTTATTATACAGTTAGTAGATGATATATAGATAGTAGGAGTTGATAGGCCTGATATTGATTTGCTTCATCTTCATATCGTGAATGCTTTGAAATTTGAATGATATGTTGCCGTTGGTAACAGAGAAGAACTACTATTAATGTGTCACCAGCTCACCATTCACCAAAAAAAAAAAAAAAAGTTTAACATTCATTTATTATTTTATTGAACTTGCAACAATTACATTCATTACCACATTAGCTTATAAGGTTTATATCATAAAATTTGTAGTAATTTTAGCAGTTTTCATGAAATAATTAAATTCACCTTATTGAATGTATTGGAATTTAGAAACAACTTCAAGAAAGTAATTCTAAAAATGAAAAATAGAAAGATGTAAAGGCAAACTAATGTCAAAGCAAGTGCTTGCTTTAGATATGTTATGGACCCAATTCTTTGCTACTTGCTTCGAGGAAATCAAGACCTCCAAATTGATTAATGAATTATTTCGAGGGAGTAGTCTCCAAATTTAAAACTTACTCAACATCATGCCATATATAGTGATGAATTTCAAATAAAATAGTGGTTTTTCAGACAATATTCACACATGCCTGGCCTCTATAATGATTTCACTTGTTTTTGGAGTTATAAGTAATCTTAAATTCCTATAGCTAACAAGTCTACCTCCATAAATTGCACAGTAACACCAATACCAAGAGCCTTGCAATTGCTAGTATATCATATGCGTCAAATTAGGCGTGTGACTTGAGTTTTGAGTGTTGAGTGGACTCACCGAAGGTTCAAGGAAAAGGAGACAGGTGTTCTCTATTTTGCTCTCTCTTTTAGAACCTCTTGCCTTGCCTTCAATGTGTAGTTGCCCCTGCCAAGGTTGGCTTCAACTTGGTCCAAGACTTTTAACTTTTGAGCCCTGACTCTCTTTCTCTCACACAGCAACCAACCATTTCAGTCCAACAATGAACGGGTACGCATTTCTCGAACTCCCTTTCCAAATAACAACAAATATAAAAAAATTTAGTTAATTGTCACGGATCAAAACAATATTGAAAACTAGCATCTCGAGTGTCTAAAACTCGAGTTCCAAGATAAAAATCGAGTTTTTAAGTCTCGATTTGTAAGAGAATGGGTTGATTTGGAAAAAAATTCACATAAAAATCGAGTTTTAAAGACTCGAGTTCCATAAATTGCAGAAAAACGCCGCTATAGGGCTTTAAAACGTCACTATAGGGCTTAAAAACGCCACTATAGGGCTCCTTAAACCTGGTATGGGGTGATCATTTATAAAAAAATTTTTTGCAGAAAAACGCCGCTATAGGGCTTTAAAATGTCACTGTAAGGCTTAAAAACGCCACTATAGAGGAAATTTTTTTTGCATGGAACTCGAGTTTTAAAGACTCGAGATTTATGTGGTATTTTCAGTAATATGGATCTCGAGTTTCTAAAACTCGAGATGCTACTTTCCATAATTGTTTCAAACGTTGCCTAACTAACCATATACTTCCCTTTTACTTGCCTATTTTGCACATTCCCCCCGCATTTCCCATTAATCAAACGTTTTATTATTATTTAATTTTCATAAAATCATTCTCTCCTGTTTTAACTGAAACTGAATTGCTTTGCTTCATATTTTGATTTAGACGCGTGACTTGAGTTTTTGAGTGTTGAGTGGACTCATCGAAGGTTCAAGGAAAAGGAGGCAGGTGCTTTGTACTTTTCTCTCTCTTTTAGAACCACCTGTCTTGCCTTCAACGTGCAGCCTCCCCTGCCAAGGTTGGACTTCAACTCGGTCCAAGACTTTTGATTTTTGAGCCCTCGCTCTCTTTCTCTCACACAACAACCAACCATTTCAGTCCAACAATGAAAATGAATGGGTTCGCATTTCCCATTATTCAAACATTATTATTATTATTATTTAATCTTCACAAAATCATTCTCTTCTGTTTTAATTGAAACTGAATTGCTTTGCTTCATATTCTGATTTAGATGCGTGACTTGAGTTTTGAGTGTTGAGTGGACTCACCGAATGTTTAAGGAAAAGGAGGCAGACGTTCTCTACTTTTCTCTCTCTTTTAGAATCTCTTGGCTTGCCTTCAACGTGCAGTCGCCCCTACCAAGGTTGGCCTTCAACTCGGTCCAAGACTTTTGACTTTTGAGCCCTCTCTCTCTCTCTCTCTCTCTCTCACACAACAACCAGTCATTTTAGTCCCATAATGAATGGGTACACATTTCCCATTAATCAAATATTTTTTATTATTATTTAATTTTCACAAAATCATTCTCTTATGTTTTAACTGAAACTGAATTGCTTTGCTTCATATTCTGATTTAGACTAACATAGGTTACAATTCCTCAAGCGACCTGTCCATGGAAATTATTTTTGTGTTTTCTTAGCTCCAATAAAAATTAAAAAAAAAAATATTGGGGGCATTTCTGTAATATATGGTATGAAACTTTGTGTGTTGCTATGAATTTTTTTCAAGAATTGTGACTATTGCTATAGGAAAAAAAGCATGGTAGGAACCGCCATTTTATGTGAGAGAAACAATATGCTTCAAACAACAAAAACAACAAGCCTTAATCCCAAATTTTGGGGTCCCCTTTCAACAAATTAGTTAGTTAGGGTTGTTTGGCCATCTTTATGTCCATTCTACTCTTTTGGAAGTCGTATACTATATCTATTCCTTAATTGATAACTCATTTTTTTATTACTTCTACTAATATTATTTTGGGCCTTCTTCTAAATTTTTTTCGTTCCCTTAACTTGTACCAACTTACTCTTTTTTACTTGAGCGTCCTCTGTATATGACCAAACCATCTTAAGCAACTCTCCCTCATCTTTTCCTCAACAAGAGCTACCCTTATCTTAACATTCTCACATCAACTATTCAGGATCTAACCGTTACCGATGAAATCGGCCAGCACCGAACTGATTTGATCGTTGCAGAGCATCGTAGGTGTTTGGTATGGTGGTTGGGGGCAATCTAGGCACACCGAAGATGGCTAGTGTGGCGAGTGGTGGTTATTTTGCACTCCGACGAGAAACCACACCACATCAGTATATATATACACACACACAATAATTTAACATGTGTATATAGTTTTATGCTTCAGTAGAGAGAAGAGAATTGAGAGAAGGCGAGTTAGAGAAGCAACATAGAAGAAGATGAAAACAGTGCTGTGTGAGTTAAGAAAATGTTAGAATTTATTATTATTATTATTTATTGAGGACAAAATTTAGGTACAGTACCTTAGGTGCTGTTCTTTAGGTTTCTCTTTTAAGATTCAGTCATGTGACTACTTAAATAAAAAATACACTTCCATCCCTTGAAAAAAAATTTACATGATTGAATTTTAAAAAGAGGATCTAAAAAACAGTACCTAAGTACTGTATTTAAATCTTGCTTATTTATATATACACTAAGTGCCGGTTTGGATAGAGATTATTGCGTTTGCGTTTTGAAGTTCAGCGTTTTCCTTTTTTTTTTTTTTTTGGTTTTCACGCGTTTCAGTGAGTAATGCGGCTACTGTTTATGCGCTGTTTATGAACAGTAGCCGCATTTGTTGACTTTTCCACGGTGAACAGTGCACTCGTGCACTGTTCACGAATCCACAAATTTCACTTTTCAGCAACTTTTTCATTAAAAATGGGTCCTACGACACTATTCACACATTTAAAAATTATTTTACTACAGTGTTTTCAGTTTTCAGTTTTAGCAAAATAAATTCTATCCAAACGGACCCTAAAACAACGTAATTTTGAACTTAATATTGATTTTAATATCAGTTCCAAAAATTAGATTTAAATAAAAAATAAAAAAACTCAAACAAAGTCGTTTTTCAATTTTTAAAACCTAGATTTATTTACTCACACCCCCCTCTCTCTCGTCAGTCTCCCTCTCCCAGTCCCAAACTCCCAGCAACTCTCCCTCTCTCTCTCTCTCTCTCTCTCTCTCCCATCAACTCTTTCCTTCTGCCGCTTGCTGCCCTCGTACACTACTGCTCGATGCCACCGTTCTTGAAGTTTTACCCTCTCCTCTCTCTTTGTCACGACATTCACAGGAGTTTCCAGTGAAGGTTTTTGACTTTGGATGCACCTTACAATGTTTTGTACCAGGTTTGTTATGTATTTTTATTTTCAATGATTTTGCTTTATCTTTTATGGGTTTGGTTTAGTTTTTTCATTTGGGTCTTTTGTGATTTGCAATGGGATATTTTTGAGAGAAAGATTGAGAATTTCTTTGTAGTTGATTGTTTTCTTTCGTTTTTTTATAGGAATATTTCGGTTTTTCAATGATTATGATGTGGTTTTGGGATGTTAATTGCATTGTGTTTAGTTCTTGAGAAAATAGAAAAATAACCGAATTAACCGCACCGAAACCGAAACCGATATGGTGCACTGCACCTTTTGGTACACATTTCCCATTAATCAAACATTTTTTTTACAAGAAATGCTATATCCACAATATTTTCACAAGAAATCCTATGTGATAGGTTGTTACGGGTTGTTATTGGTGGGGTAGAAAATTAATTTCAGTAGTAGGTTCAAATTAGAATCAATAACAATTAACCAGTATGATTTATTTTGAAAATGTTGTGGACGTAGCACATTTTTTTTTTTATTATTTAATTTTCACAAAATCATTCTCTTCTGTTTTAACTGAAACTGAATTGCATTGCTTCGTATTCTGATTTAGACTAACATAGGTTACAATTCCTCAAGCGACCTTTCCATGGAAATTATTTATGCGTTTTCTTAGCTCCAATTAAAAAAAAAATTTGGGGCATTTCTGTATATATGATATGAAACTTTGTGTGCTGGTATGACTATTGCTATAGGAAAAAAAGCATGGTAGGAACGGCCATTTTTTGCTAGGTTGCATGGACACTTTATTTGGGGTGCCGTGCCTGTGTTGTATTTGTGTCGTAACGGTGTCTAATTTACTGTATCATGTTATAATTTTTTAAAAATTGCTCGTGTCGCCATATTGTACCCGTACTCGTAGTTTTACCTGTGTCCGTGACCGTGCATCCTAGATTTTATGTGAGAGAAACAATATGATTTAAGACGACAAAAACAACAAGAAGCCTTAATCCCAAATTTTGGGGTCCCCTTTCAACAAATTAGTTAGTTAGGGTTTTTTGGCCATCCTTTTGTCCATTCTACTCTATCTGAAGTTATATACTCTATCCATTCCTTAATTGATAACTCATTTTTTTATTACTTCTACTAATATTATTTTGGGTTGTCTTCTAAATTTTTTTTGTTTCCTTAACTTGTACCAACTTACTTTTTTTTACCCATGCGTTCTCTGTACATGATCAAACCATCTCAAGCGACTCTCCCTCATTTTTTTCATCAACAAGAGCTACCCTTATCTTAACATTCTCATATTAGCTACACCTATTTTATGAATTTGTTTCTTCTTAGCAACCCAACATTAGGTACTTTACAGCATAGCTGGTCATATAGCAATCTTATAGAATTTTCCTTTTAACTTAACATTTCCTTTTAACTTAACATACTCCAAGAGCATTGAGTAATATTTGGAACCCTAATATGTAAGAGTTGGATTTGAAATGTTGGTTTGATTGATGTTAGAGGATTTATAGCCGACCCTTAATGGTAATGAGTGTGTATTATGTAATTCATGGAACCTTTACCCAAATTCTAACTTGACAAAGAGTCTCTCCTTATCGGATGTTTCAAAAATATGGTTCTTTCAACATATGATCAAAAACTTTCGGGGGATGGATTTTATATGCGGGTGTGGTGGCAATGTTATCTTGTATGCTTTCATGATTGCTTATGTTACGGATACCCTTTGGTTATAGCCCCTAACATATTATCCGCTTGCACAGGGTAATTGCAAGAAAACTCTATGTGAATGTCTCTAGGTTAAAAGTTCGGCACAAGCATTTCTGCACTGATGCAGCTACAAGAGCATCTGGTTCTAATTGTGGCCAACCTAGCCCTGTAATATTAATCTCTCCATATATATATTTCTGTGTGTGTGAGAACTATGAAGTCAACAATTTATTTCATGTTAACTCACTCCAGTGGAACCCAAGAATTTCTATTGTGCTTGTGTTTCCAATGGAGACATCCAGGGTTCAATCCCCTGTCTCCCCTAACTATTAGACTATCAAAAAAAAAAAAGAAAAAAAAAAAAGAAAAAAAAAAAGAAAATCCTTCCAACCCAAAGAATATTTGACCTTCTTCTATTGGGGTATCAGCATACAAATTATCAAACAATAAATCCACACATCCTAATTCTCAATCATTGAAAGCTTGTTTGTAATGAATTTAAAAAAGATCATGCCACCCAACCCCCCCCCCCCCTTCTTCATTCACCACCACACAAGAGTGAACTGAAGCATCCTTGTTTAGCACAATTGAGAACAATTCCAGGGAAAAATCTTTTAAAAGTTGAGCCCCGCACCAAATGTCATGCCAGAACCTCACTTTTATACCATTGCCACCCCCACATCGAATATAGGATGCAAATCTCCCCTAACTTGACTGGATGCTTCACCAAAGACTACTCCATATGTACCTTGAACTATCGTTGTTGACTATTGACCTCAATCTTGCCCAGATTTGGATCTGAAAACAACCCCCCCCCCCCGGTGGGTCTTCGTGGTTGATTTTCTTCCATCCATTTGTCCATAGCCAGCCAACAGGGATTGAAAGTTCAAATCTAGTGCTTGTTTTCTATCTATGCTTGTGTGAATTCATAGTTTTCATTTCTGTTCTCTTCTGCAATATAATTATTGCTTCTTAAAGAGTTCTAAATATATCAAGTCTGACATTGATTTTAATTTGCTTGAAAAATTAGGAGCACAAGGAGACACATGATCTCTCTAATAACATTCAGCATTATGATATTGCTATTGTTGGAGGAGGCATGGTCGGCATGGCTCTAGCTTGTTCCTTGGGTATGTGATGTTTTGTGTTTACTTAATTAACTGTATCCTATGTTGGAGGGGCAGGTTGTTTGACTAAACCTGGTTGAAATCTTGTTACACAATATGACATCTTGTTCTGTTTTAGTCATAAGCCTAATAATATTTTCCTACCTGTAGTTTCTTTTTATTTTCTACTAGGGATTAAGAGTGATGTCCACAAGCGGATTCCGACCAAGTCAATTAATTTCCTATTGATTGCTTAACACATTATGCCACTGTTATTAATTCATTGGTTATCTGATCTCCTGGGAGGTTTTAGTCTCTCTCAAACACCACCAGACCTTCGTTACCTAATTCCCTTGTGGAAAATATGCTCAATTTATGTCAGTGAAACCATGTTGATTTACCTCAATCTAAATGCAGAACAATGTTTTGGATAAAATTTCATCATGAATTTGAGCACTGTAATGTCTTGTACTGTTACATATTTATTCATTTATTAAATAGATTTGGTTTGGGCTGGAGGATATAGAATATTGCCATTTTCATCAGTTGCCTTAAAATTTCAGAACCATCACCTTCTATGTGTGTTTGCAGCAAGCATGCCATTGACAAAGCACCTGAATGTTGCCATCATTGATAGCAATCCTGCATTGGGGAGTAGACCCTACTTCAACAAAGAAGACCCCCCTGATCCAAGGGTCAGTACAGTGACACCTGCTACTATATCTTTTTTCAAAGGTATCAACTTCGATATTTTTGTCATTCTCAATCATGTTCTGGCCTCCCTCTTTTTCTCTTAATCCTCTTAAAGTCGCCATGGGTACTCTTATGGGGAAGTACTTATGTATGCTTCAACAGCCTTCCCTATGGAATATAGGTGCTGTTGGGCAGTGTTTTTTTGCGTTTTCAATTATTGTAATGGATTTGATATGGATTAAAAAAAAAAAAAGAGATGGAATTGATATGGTGGTATATCTGTTTTACTGATTGAAATGGCCCTGCTTTAGAGCATGTTGAAATCATCACCATAGCTGAAAGCAATGCTTCTTTTGAAGGAGATAGAAACACATGTTTTGCATAGTTTTAAACTTAGAATAACAACATTTGTACTTTGTAGATGTTGGTGCTTGGCAATATGTTGAACAGCATCGACATGCATATTTTGATAAAATGCAGGTAATCATTGCTACTTTGTATTTTGTTGTGGCAATGTTTGATTCACTTCAATTTTTTTTTGTTTCCTATTGTTTGTTTTGATAGTTGATTTCCTTTTAATTGCTCAATGTAAAATGATGTACTAAAATACTTGAACTATACCTGGATGCATTGATCTGACTTGTTCAATTGTTCACCATTTTCTGTGTCACTGACATGTTCAGTTGTCTTGTCTCACTTTGTTTCTATGTATGCTGACTCATTGATGTTTTCCATTATCATGCATGTTAGATTTTTTTTTTATTATAAAATTTGGATCTTAAAAAAGAATGGATCATTAATACATTTACCAAGATAATTAAAGACATGTTCATTGGAGCCATAACTTACATTCCTAATATATAATTGCTGACATAGATTAGAAAATGAAGTTTAAGTTAGAATTAGGAATGATGCATTCTCTGAAGCTAGTGTTAGCTAAACTTTATCTATCATTCTTCTTAAAGGTTTTGGGGGTTGGGACTGAAAGTATAAGCGAATGCATGCAGGTTAGAGACTAATAACAGTCACAAGTTTTTTTCATTGATAGGGCAGGTGAGTCTCAATTAGGTCATGTTCAGGAGGAGAACTGAACATTCTCTGATCAACTGTGAACTAATAGCAAGTGAAGGTGAGATAACCAGTAGGTGGAGGAGGGATAAGGATTTAATTTTATTTGTGTTAATAGGAAGGAGCTTTGAATTAGCAGATTTTGAAAAAAGACCAAGAACTCCCGAAGAGTTTCATGAGGTGGAATACAAGGTTTATCTATTCTTAATGCTCCCAAAGATGATTCATGAATTGAAGCAAGTGCTATGTGCCAGATTCATGATCCTTCAACGTTTTAAAACTTGATGTCGAGTTTTCTCCAACCAGGGGAGTATAACGTGGGAGTCCAACCAAAATAATATTAGAATTTATATTTTTGTATTTATCTCATGCAAGATTGGATTATTTTGAACTTTTAGATTTGAGTTTAGATAGTGATTATATTTTAGACGGATTAGTATTTGAGTTCAGTTAGAATTATCTATCATTAGTTTTTATCTTTTATCTCTTTATTTCTTGAAAGCTCTAGCTCTATATAAGCTCCTGGTTTATTTGTATTTGGAAGACGGTTGATTAATGAAATTGGTTGATTAATGAAATTTCAGATTGGAGTTTTTCCAATATGTTGGGTGCTAATTCCTGATACCTAGGTGCTGATGCCTCAGTTTATTGCTCGGTGCTGATTCTTAGGGTTTATCTTTTAATTTTTTTTTTTTAAATTTTTTTTTTTCTCTTGATTGTCCCGTTTCAACTCCTTACTTGCCAAGGAGCTGAAGTGGGGAATTTTTACATTTGATTCCTTTTCATCATTTAGGAATTATAAGTGTCTATTTGGCATGATGTGCAGCTGGTGTTACTCTTGTCTGTGCCCTGCAATTGCTTTTAGGCATTGCATATGCAATTTTTACCATGATAATTCTTTTGCTTAGAATATAATCATATTTTCTTTTACTTGAATAATCTGCTACATTTCTTTGTAGGGTCATGCTAACGAGTGCCCTTAGGGTAATGGTTAATAATCCATTTTAGGAAAGTTTTGACATCACTTTTATGGAAAATGGAAAAAGTTGTCAAAATATTAATTACTTTTTTTTTTTTCCCATAAAAAATTTCTTTAAATGGATTATTAACCATTGCCCTAAGGGCATTAGTTGGTATTTCCCTTCTTTGTAACATATCCTCTCTCCCAGTGGCCCACTATGTTTTAAAATAAGACTGGTAATGTTTTCTTCTATATTTTCATAATTTTCTGTAGGTCTGGGATTATACTGGCTTAGGATACACAAGATACAATGCACAGGATATAAATAAAGAAGTTCTAGGGTAAGCATACGCATAGGAAGAAGAAAAATATCATTTTCGTAATCTTCTAGTTTTTAATGGCAAATGACTTTGTGCTACAGGTGTGTAGTGGAGAATAAGGTTCTTCATGGTTCCCTGCTGTCATGTATAGAGGTACATATTTTTATTGTTAATTTGTCATAAATTCAGTGTAAACCTCTTTTATTTTAAGTTCTGTTATGGAGAAGTTCTTCCTTTCATTACATTCATTCGTTTCCTGATGAAAAATATTCCTTGTCCTATATTGGATCACTAAGTATATAGACTTGGCTGAATGGTGCGCGTAATATTTTTCTTAATGTAGTGAAACGGTGGAGTTTTCATCTTCTTTTATGAACTATGGACCTATGGTTGTCATCTGTGCTTGATTCTCAGAGTTTTGTTATTGTATTTTTGTGTGTTGGATGGCTTTTGTGTTTTTTACTTTTGGTTTTAATGATGCATCCAGGGCTCTGTGAGCACTATTGGATAGCATTCTTACCATTATAATAGGTATAACAATTTAAGAATGAATTTTCTTTTATTGTACTTTTAAGTGGGATTTGATTATCAGGAATTTTCTTTTCTTCATATAAGGTCATTTGTACCTCTTCTTCATATATATATATATATATATATATAGAGTTGTTAATACTGACATAATCAGGTTTATAATACTGTCTTATATAACAAAGAAAAAGTGAGTGAACCCAACCCTAAGGGGTACCACAATCAGGTAGGATCACGCCTCATAAAGTGGAGGTCCTTAGTTTGAATGGTACTGGAAGCACGAAGACAATTTTATTTTATTTTTATTTCATTTTGGTATTCAATTTTATTTTATTTTAGGTCTTATTATTTAAATAGGTTATTAG
>JARYZH020002298.1:0-16904 GCA_030021035.2 Notholithocarpus densiflorus | reverse complement strand
TTTCAATATTCAGTGTGTTAATGTTGTTCATAAAGAAAACTCATTTTAGTAAAGTTTGAAATGGTTTTATTTATTTATTTGATAAGTAACTTTGCAATGATTTGTAAATATTGTTTGATAATTAAAACTATTTTATTGAAAAATAGGAACTATCTCATGTAGTCCGGTGGATAAGATAGCCTAAAGAATTACAAAAGAAAAAAGAGAATCAATGAAATCTACAAGAGAATGGATATCATTAGGTCCCCTGGGTTGCAAAATATGGGACTGTTTAAACAATGTTCTCATGAAAGACCATTTTGTCAATAGGCTTAGCTGAACCATTGAGTCATACAGATCTTCAATTGTACGACGATTCCTCGTTCGCCATAGTGTCCACACCAAGCATAATGGGGCTAAATAACAAAAGAAAGTGTTTGTCAAACCAATTCTTCCATCCAAATAAAGATCAACGGCATTTTGACACTATCCTCTTTTTGGCATTACCAAGTAGATATTGTTTTCACGGCAACATATTTTATCAATCGGATGCCATCACGTGTCTTGATTTTCAAAACTTCTATAGAAGTATTGTCTCCTCCCTTGTCTTTAGAATTATTTCCTCTCACTCTTCGTGTGCGCTATATATGTTTCACATTCATCGTTTTGAAGGTGGTTTGTTGGATCCTCGTGCTCTTAAGTATATATTTCTTGGCTTTTTGGCCACACAGGATATTGTCACCATTGTCATTCTTGTAAATACTTTGAGTCCGGTACTTACGTTTCTGGTTTGAACACTCCTCATCAAGGGCAGGACATTAGTGAAGAAGAGCCCCATTTTGGTGTTCATGTGTTGCATATGATTACCCCTTCACCCTTCCACTGTTACTTATGTTGATCCGATGAGGCACGAAGAACCACCCCAACAACCTCTTGTGGTGGAACAATATTAACAGTCTCAAGTGGTGATGGAGCTCTCCTTCTCACTAAGGATGTCACCTTGAAGTATTTCAAAGACAGAATCTAAAGACCAATCTGATGTCTACATGTCTGCTTACTTGGGGGTCAAGGTATTTTAAGTGATACCTCTAGCTATATTCATACTCTTAGCCCTGAGAAGAATGATGATTTAGATGCTCTTATTGCCCTTCACATGATCCATAGTAGAAATATGCTATGAGTGGTCTATCCTTCTCTTCTCTCGTAGAGTTCTTAGATATTGTTGATTGCTAACCTTCCTTAGTACACACGGCCTGTGTACGCCGAGGTCAGCCTGTATCCTTTTCATAGTTTTTTTTAATAAAGTTCCTAATTACCAATATAAAGAAAAAGCTATGATTGAAGAAATGACAACTTTGAATAATTCTTTTTTTAGGAATTAGTTCTCTTGCCTAAATGGAAAAAAGGCAGCTGGTCTGCAAGTGGATTTTCATAGTAAAGCATAACGCAGATGGGTCCATAGAGAGGTACAAGGCCAGATTGGTTGCAGAGGGATTCACTTAGACCTGTGGGATTGACTATCAAGAGACTTGCCTCAATAGAGAACATGAATTTCATACAAGTAATCCTATCCCTAGCAACTAATTTGAATTGGATTGTGAATTAGCTTGAGGTAAAAAATGCTTTTCTTCATGGTAATTTAGAAGAAGAGGTTTATATGGATGTTCTTTCAGGTTTCGGGAATCCCTTTACACAAGGGAAGGTATATAGAATAAAAAAAAATGTTGTATGTTTTGAAGCAATATCTTAGAGCAAGGTTGAACGATTTTCTCGAGCTATGCAGGGATATGGATACAGATAGGCTCAAAGTGACCAAATTGGATTTATTTATTTTTTTGATAAGTAATAAAAATATATTTAAAAGAAGAGGGGTGTCACCTGAGCATACAGGAAGTATACATCAAGGACAAATACAAATCAAGTGCATAAAGTACAAAAGTCCGTGAAACCATGGACTGAAGAAAAAGAACAAAAGCCAAGCACTGTAACCCAATCCAAAAGAGTTTTAAAGAAGAAAAGTTTAAGATCTGCAACTAATCTCTCTAAATCCTCAAAATGCCGGTTATTCCTCTCCCTCTAAATGCACCACATCAAACAATGGGGCACAGCCATCCAAATAGCAGAATTCTGATGCCTAAATAGCAAAATTCGGATGCCTATGACCAAATTGGATTTATGAAGTACTCATCCTATTGTAAGTAGGCCTAAGCTCCCATCAATGAGTGGGGTCCATCTCGCTAGGTTTCTTTCTGTTTAAAACTGGGGGGTAGAATGGAGACATGATTGGAACTCATGACCACCATTTCTAAAACCATGATAAATTACCACTTGTCCTATTGTCCAAAATGTTTATGTTGACAAGAAATGATGAATTTTAATTGCTTAACCATTATTCTAACTGTTTTAATTGAAACGTTTTACAATTTAAGGTTTATTTGAAACCACCCAGATGTAAAAAATTTTAGGCAGTTGTTGAGAGAGAGAGCCACCAGTTAGTACACCAGAACCCAGTGGTGCAGGGGCAGTAGTTACTGTGTCACGACACAGCGGGTTGTATCTGAAAGCACTCAGGCTTTCACTCATGAAGCTTCTTGTCAATTTAATAATGTACATTGATTGAATCTGACACAGATTAGATTGTGGCTTAACATCGATTAAATTAAAGTTTTAGGGACCAAATAGAAACTAACCCCATAGTTGGATGGTTTGCCTTATTGTTTATTATTTTGCAAAAACAATTGCCAATGTTCAGGTAACAAATCTTATTGGCCCCACAAGTTTCAAACTTTGCAAGTTTTACACATATCCAGTAAAACGAATGAGGCAAAGAAAAATACAAGTCCGTCCTACCATATTCTTCACAAGATAATCAAGTCCTGATAATCTCATATACCATTTTCATGTTTTAGAAGTCTTCCTTAAGACTCTTCTAGATTGGGTTATAGTGTTAGGCTTTCGTTCTTTTCCTTCAGTCCATGGTTTCATGGACTTTTGTATGCACTTGATTTGTTTTTGTCCTTAATGTATACTTCCTGTATACTTAGGTGACACCCTTCTTCTTTTTAATATATTTTTATTACTTATCAAAAAAAAAAAAAAAAGTTTTAGAAGTTATGCATGCATAATGATGGAATCAGATATAATAATTTCATTTCTAGTCTGGAATAGTAATTTCACTTCTAATCAGAAATAGTTATTTTTTTTCGTAGGGAGAGATATGATAGAAAGTATCGTTACAACATTTAATATAAGTGGTGGTGACTCTATAGTTAATCCAGCCTGTGCATTTTATCAGGTATGGTATTTTTATTATTATTTTATTATTTATGTTTCCTATGGTGTCCTCATCAGTTGAATATTATTTTCAAACATCTGATTTAGGTATGACTTTGCAGATAGCTGTTGAACGGAATTTTACTAGGGGGCGTAAAACAGATCAAGTTGCAGCTGCTTGCCTTTATAT
Source organism: Notholithocarpus densiflorus (assembly GCA_030021035.2). Classification (NCBI taxonomy): domain Eukaryota; kingdom Viridiplantae; phylum Streptophyta; class Magnoliopsida; order Fagales; family Fagaceae; genus Notholithocarpus; species Notholithocarpus densiflorus. Next base: position 13,462 of record JARYZH020002298.1, on the reverse strand, counting down.
TGCATGTCGGTAAGCAAATTTATATAGGATTCCTTAAAACTTGAAATTACAGTTATAGTTGGAAGACCTTATACTCTTTATTTTGTTGTACGTTTAATTGGTCATCTTGTACTTGTTTGATAACCTAAGAAGCACAAACACTTCATTTGGGGTGTCGTACCAGTTTCATACCCTTGTTGGACACAGGACACGCTTTGGACACTTTTGTATGCGTGTGTCCTAGCTGTGTTTTTATTTTTATTTATTTATAAATAAAATTGTGGGACATGGAAGGGATATGAGAATAAGAGGAATTGAATACCCTTTCACAAAACAAAGAGAGCATTCATGCTCTAATAGTAACAGTGCATTTGAACATTAATTAATATTCTTATTCTTGGTTTGTATTCTAATTTCTAAACATCCTTTAATAGTCACAAATTCACTTTATTACCCATTATTGCTCTTAAATCTATGTATATTTAACATTATATGAAAAATAAATGCTTGAGTTTAACAATATATAGAAAATAAAATTAAAAATATATTTAATAGACGTGTCCTACCGCAGCTGTGTCTTATTTTTTCAAAAAATGCTAGGTCCACATGTCGTACCCTTGCCTGTGCTTTCTAGTTGACAACAGTAATTCGATATCAACGTTATGACTTAAGGGCCGAGTGGCTGACCTAATGTCCAAAAGTGACATTTCTACCATTTAGTCATTTACTCGACTTGAGAAAAATAGTTTTGTACTTGGGAATACTCATGAATCAAACAGTTATGGTTTTAAATTTACTTATGGTTTGTTTCATATTTCTTTTAATTTCATTTTGTGGCCTTGGATGGCATGTTAATGTGCAGGTACCTGTGATAATATCTTCTGTTAATTGTTAGGCATTTATTAATGGGACTCAATAATTGAAATTAGCTTTTTATGTTTTGCAGTGTAGCTAAAGACCCAAAACCGTTTCTTCTTATTGATTTTTCCGAGTATTTGTCCATAAATGTGTAAGAGAGAACCTACTTCAATATCAAATTTTAATTTTTTATGTACAACCTATATTGACATTAAACAGTATAATACATTATGACTTTACTGTCACTTTTTTTCTTGTACTATTGACATCTTCTCTTCTAAAATAATGCAGTTATGTGCTAGGTGCTGTATTTTTGCAGCTTTGCCAACTTCTAAGCCTTGGAGAGCATCCTACCATTATAAAACCTGTTGATCCTTCCCTTTATATTTCTCGATTTACGGAAAGTAAGGACCTACTGTTCATTGTTTATAATTATATTGCACTTACCTATCAAAAAAAAAAAAAAAAAAAAAAAAATTATATTGCAAGAATTTGTTTTTGACAAGTCATTACAAGAATTTGTATTGCCGTCTTTGCTTTGTTTATTTATTCATTTGGCTGTGTTCTTTGAGTTAGAATTCACCAGTGTGTATTGTCTGTGTCCATTTCGCTTGCATTGTATTAGGTAAAGGCTTAGTAGACTGAGCATGATTATAGAGAATATGATAAAACTAGAGGATCTATGGGCCCTATTTGGGAATGTTTTCTAAAAATTGTTCTCAGAAAATCTTGTTTTTTAAGGATAGGAACCATATTTTTTTATTGGTTTTGTATGGGGTAAAAACCGAATAACCCTCTCAGGTTGGGCCCTTAACCGAAACAACTAATTTGTAGAGATGGGCTTAAAAGCTAACTTTGAAATAGTGAAAAGAAACTCAAAGTAAAAAGACTTAAAGGCTGGGAGATATGAGAAATGAACAATACTCTTCTTTTATAAACTCTCCTTGGTCTGTCCGAGGAAGACTAATGCACAAGAATAACCATAGTACAAAATAAAAAGTGTTTACAATAATTTCTCTCTCTAGACTTAATCTTTTTCAGATCCCCTCACATAATGGGTCTTTTCCTATTTATAGGTTGGTTGCTTCCATTTTAGCTGTTCACTTGTAGGGCAGATGATTCTTCAGGTGGGATACTTATCCCATCTTCCTCCTCCCCTCCTTTTGAGGCTAAGATGTGAAGGTAACAGGGTGACGGAGCACTGTTTAGGAGGGTCATTCAGCCATAAATGTGGCATGGCTAGTTCGTGCAGTGCATTTAATGTAGAGGAGATGGTTGCTTTATCAGGAAGCTTCCTCCAACCTTCATTTGGGTAAACCATTGTTCCTATGCCAAATAATATCCTAGGTGTAGCCTGCTAGTCTTCACTCTTCAATTGTTTGTCTATGCTTCCGAGGTTGCCCTTCTCCTTGGCCTGGGTTCTTGATTCAAACCTTCCTTGGGTGGGTCTTCTTGAAGTACCAGAGGGTGGTCTGTTTTCGGACAAGTCCTCTCTGGGCCGAATCCTTTAGCGTCGGGCCAAAATGCTTGGTTTGAGCCCATTTCTCTTTCATTAATACACAATTGGGCCTTCTTTGGGCTCAATCTAGGCCCAATCCTCTTTGATCTAACCTCCATCCCCGCAGGTTTTCTGTTTTCATATGAAAAATATATTTGGGAAGTGATTAATAAAAAAAAAATTTAGAAACAAAATTCAAAAATTTGTTTTTATGTACCCACCTGTCCCCCTCCTGTGACTCACCCCATAGACCCTTCCTCACCCGCCCATCCCAGTGACCAACCCTACAAATCTCCCCTCACCTCCGGAAAGCCAACCCCCCCTCCCATCAACCCCTGCAAAACCTGCCCTCCATCCCTATGAATCCCTACTGCGGTTGGCATCAGACAATGTGAGAGAGAGAGAGAACAAAACCATCCTTTTACTATGCACTCATGTGAATTGTTCACTAGTGTGCAAAATATTTGTTCTTGGGATCAAGTTTCTGAAAATATCTTTTAGATGTTTTCCAAAAATTGTTTTAAGAATATGCCAAAAATGTTTTTGTTCAGCGAGCCAGTTTTCTGTTTTTGGAAACAAATTTCCAAACAAATGTATGAATTCTCTGCCTAGTAAAAAAATGGATTTCATATAATTGATACTTCAATCTTTTATTTAATTATTTTATGTTTGAAAATCTGCACGTTTAACCTTCTGGGTTGATGCAACTTTGTTTTCTTCTATTTTTTTTTTTAAGAACAAACTCAATTATTGAATTTTAGAATTATGAACATTGAATGTACCAAGAGTGTAGAAATGACGAAAGAAGAGTAGACAGCTCCATATGTTACCCTTGAATTTAAAAGAAAGAAACATACACAACAAATACATCTGACATGAATGAATATTAGCAAATGCAAAAAAAAAAAAGATAATTAGAGGAGTCATGCAGTATGGTATTGCACATCATCGTTCCTAAGAGTGGTGCTAAGTTCAATGTAGTACAACAAATTCTAGTTCATTTGAGAACAAAGGAGGAACCAAAGAATTTTGTTGTGTAAGCCGCCGTGGGCTACGATATTTGTTACATTCTACTACATTCGTCCCAAATTTGTTGTCATGTTTAGAAAATCCAACCCTTTAATTAGAGGAGTCATGCACTATGGTATTGCACATCATCGTTCCTAAGAGTGGTGCTATGTTCAATGTAGTACAACAAATTCTAATTCATTTGAGAACAAAGCTGGAGGAACCGTAAATTTTGTTGAAAGCGCCGGTGGACTACATGATATTTGTTTCAGTATCTCTACTACATTCGTCCCAAATTTTTTGTCACGTTTAAAATCCAACTTTTTAAGTGAACGCCATTTAACGCGTGTCTCGTTACTCGTGCGTATAGCTTCCAAAACTAACCTTATTAATTTAAATTTAGAGAAGAATGGCATTGACATTTTAAATAAAGTAATGGGTAAGATATTTATTGATATTTCATGGAGGACTACATTTTGGGACATCCCAAAATGAAATAGAGGACTAATAATTTAGGACGGAGGGAGTACTTGATTAAAGAAAAAAAAAAAAGAGATGGGTCTTTCCTCTCCATAAACAGGGAGAGGAGGGTGGGATCATGGGTCCTTTCATGGGTGTGTTGAGTTGTATTTGTGAATCAAAATAAACAAAGTATATATTTCTCTCTCTCTCTCTCTCCGGATAAAAAATAGAGATAGGGTGCTTTGAAATAGAAATATATAATTGTTCCGACGGAAGTATACGAATATCAGTTGGCTGCCAGAATTCTCTAATACTCGTGTGATAAATTATTCTGTTGATGAGTCACTTGCAGAAAGATGGAAACAGAAATTGAAGGATATTGAGAAATGGACATTATAATGAATGGTTGGAGTTGATGAAGCTATTAACTGATGTAGCATGTTTTTTTCCTTGTAGAATTATTAAAGCAAAGAAATATGAAGGTGTCTCAAACTGCATTATACCTTATTGCCAGAATGAAAAGAGACTGGATGCAGGTAATACATATATATAGCAGATGAAATTTGTTTCCATGTTTAATTACCGGGAAGCTTACTTTAACTTTATATCATTTACTTCAACAAAAAAAACTTTATATCATTTACAGACTGGCAGAAAACCTAGTGGGCTCTGTGGTGCAGCATTATATATCTCTGCTCTTTCACATGGGTACAGCTTTTCGAAGACTGACATTGTAAGTCCAACTTATCTACTCCTACTTCTGTAAATTGCTCTCTTGTGTGCAAATTGATGCATTGTTAGTTGGAGATCTAGTTTTGCTTGCATAAGTATATTGTAATCAAATTTTAATAAGAGTTTGGTTCTTTTTTAACTGACGTCTATACAAAAGAGAGGTGATAACATAAGATCAATTTGGGTGTAATGGGACTTGGGTTTATAAGTGTGTGGTAGCCTCCATGGCTCCATCATGATTAATACTGTAAACCGATTGACTGGAAATGAAATGCTTAAGGTTAATTCATTTGTTAACCATAATACACATGTATCATTTATAGTATTAATGATAAAATACAAAATGGCTAAAGTTCCCTCACTACTAATACAATATTACTTTGTAACACTTTCCTTCAAGTTGGAACATATAAATCATATAGTCTCGGCTTGTTACATAATAAATCTTAACCAGCCTTGCACAATGGTTTTGTGAACATATCAGTAGCTTGGATCCCTATAGAGACATGCAAAGTAGCAACTACACTTTTTCACACTTTCTTGAACAAGATGACAATCCAACTCTATATGTTTGCTTCACTCATGGAACGCTATGTTGGAAGAGGAAGTAGATTCTCATGCCTAGACAAGGACACCCTATGATGCTTACTTAACTGACAAGCATTGGATGGCAAGGTCTCAACTTGATGACAGGATGGTGTACTAATGACTTCAAAGTTTGAAGAGAATGATGATCCGGATGATATTGATAGTGAAAGGGAGAATCCAATGAATCAACAGTTTGATTTTCACCCCCTGACAATGAAAACATTTGTGAGTGGGTCCCTCTCATCTACCTTGGCCTCCCTGGTGATCACAGCCTTTATTACCTTGACCTCCACAGTCTTTGTTAAGTGTTAACATGACTTGTAGCTGTGGCAATCAAAGCAGACCAATCAGAAGAATGAGTAATGATATCTGTGCTAGACAGTGGTGGTAAAAGTGTCAAGTGCACTTAAGTGCACAAGCCTCTTGGAGTCTAGGCGCAAAGCTTAAGCGCATGCCTGGCTACAGTGAAGCGCTCATTTTTCAAATATAATAATATTATAATTTCTAATAAAAATTTACATAACATATAATAAATCAAAGTTAATAAACTCAAAATAGTAATTTATTTTGCTGATTAGCTAAAGTAGATATTGCAATTGCACAATTTGTAAGTTCAAATTTTATAGAATTTATGTCAATTTCTTAAAATTTTTATATAGCAAAATTGAAAACAATTGTTAATGGACAAATATATGATAATAATCTTGCTTATTTTTTTTTTTATTTTAAATGGGTTATGGAGAGATTTGTCATTGCAAGTGTTTTGGTGCTTGATAATTTTTGAATTTTTATTCTAAATTTATCAGTTATTTTTTGCTAACCATGATTAAATTTTTGTAAAGAGATTCTTATAAAAATTTAGAAAATTTCATTATTGATATAAACTAATATAAACAAAAGAGGGGAGTGTGAATTTCTTCAAACCTTAAGAGAGGGAAGTGTTTTTTCCTTTTAGGTTTGGGGTGGAGTGTCATTCCCCCAAACCTCAAGGGAGGGGAGTGTAATTACCCCATAATACAATATTACTCATAACAATTACTACAACTGTTACTGCTACTACTTGAGTTGAATTAAGTTGATCAGAGGTTTTATAAGAGTTTGTTTCTTTTGTGACTGATAGTTTTACTTGATGTTTTATATTCAAAAGAGAACAAAGAACAAAAGACCAAATTGGGTGTAATGGGACATAGGTTTATACTGGTGAAGTAGCCATCAGTATTGTTACTAAATTTTCTGTTAGCAAGTAAGCCAAATGCTAAACCATGTAAACTGTTTCTCAGCACTATATGTGATCTTTCTGCATATTTCAAATCCAAGTGTTTAGATTTTTGGGTTTCTTTTCTGTAAGTCCGCCCATCTTTGATTTGTACGATGCTTTTCCTAGCAAGAAATTGCCATGATATATGCTTAGGACATCCATTGTTGTCCAAACTTCTTTTCCACTGTTTAAATATTCTCTTTTAAAGGTATTTTAGGAAATTTGACTGGAATATGATTCTATTTCACATTCTTATCATGTTGTACTAAATTGTGAAATACAGATTCAAGGTTGTATTCGTATGTTATCACTAAACAAATAAATAAGAATTGTTTACTATCTCTACATCTTGTATTCCTAGAAATACTCATTCTTATGCCTATGTAATCATCTTTCTGGTGTACCAAATGTGCCTAACAATTTGTTATGTATGTGATAATAACGTCACTAAGGTACATTTTTAACCATGTCATATGTCTAGATTTTTGTGATAACCATTTCACTATCTATGTTATATTGTAAATTCAAAAATATTGTTAAGCTACATTGCCTTACCATTTACCGTTCATGTCTTCTTGTACTTCTAATATTTTTAGAAGCATTATTTTTAACGATTTTGTTTCATTAGAATGTTATTTTTAGCTTAACTAAATGGCTAGAGGTGAGTCCAAAGGGCTCTTTTTTTTTTTTTTTTGATAGGTAAGAAAGATGCATATTCAAAAAACTGCTAAATGCAAAGTAGCACCAGCATATCAAAAGTACAAAAAAAGATGGAAAAGTAAAAACATAAAAAAGCACTAATTACAAAGAAGAAGAGAGCTAAGGAATAAAGGAAGAGAATCACTAGATGTGAGTCCCTAAGGCCTAGTCCAATCAAAAAGAGTCCAAAGGGCTCTTCTTTAGAAAGGTTCCATACATTATAAAAAAAAACTATCTTGATTTTCTGGAAGTTATGTGCAATTTGTTATTAGTTAACGTGAAAAACTTGATTATAATAAATAATGAATTACTTCATTCTTAAAGTCTTTTCCACCTATCTTTAATTAGATATTGCCCACTTCTATATGGCATTAAATAATCTATGTCAACAATTTTCTTGATGCGTGAACCACTTTTCATAAACTGTCTGATGAATTCTCTTTTCACTAGGTAAAAATTGTACATATTTGTGAAATGACGCTGACAAAACGATTGATTGAATTTGAGAATAAAGATTCGGGGAGCTTGACGGTATGTTCCATTTCTATTAGGATGTGATGCATGCACACTTTATTAAACTCATTATTAAAATGTGCCTGTTACTTCTGTAGTTGTTACTTTTGACACGTGCTATGAGATATAATGATATGATTGGGTGGAGGATTGGGTCTTGATTCAAAATCCATTGGCTCGTGTAATACTTATCAATTAAAAAAAATTATCATAATACTGACTATTTGTTGATGTATATAATTGCATAAACTTCTCAGTTTATATTTAATATTTTCAACTATGAATGTAATTTGTACCTTCCTACCTATTTTTTATCGTTGTTCACTAACCCTCAAGCTGTGGCAACTAAGACTAGAAAGGATTCAGAGAAATTTCCTTTAGGGGACTTCTGAGGAAGTTTTTAAATATCATTTAGTGGCTTGGAATAAGGTTTGTTTGCCGGTGGAGGTAGGTGGGTTGGGGATTTGGAGGATTGGGTTGTTTAACCAAGCTTTGCTTGGAAAGTGGTTATGGCGCTTCAAGAAGGAAAGTGACAGATTATGGCGTCAGGTTATAGCAACCAAATATGGTGTGGCTAATGGAGGCTGGTGCACTAGAGGTGTAAGAGGTACTTATGGGTGTGGGATGTGGAAGAGTATTAGGGCAGGTGCAGAGAGTTTCTTCGGACAGGTAGTGTATATTGCGGGAGAGGGTCATTGTATTCGAAACTGGCATGATCCTTGGAGTGGGCATGCTCCTCTAAAGGATCTTTTTCCAAATCTGTTTGCATGTTCTCTGTCTAAAGAAGCTTGGATTTGTAACTTGGTTGTTTTTGCATCAGAACGGAGAAAGTAGGAGCTAGAATTTACAATTTCGTTCAGTTTTTCATGATTGAGAATTGGAGGGTGTATGTTCTTTTTTTGAGCTTCTTTATTCTAATATGCTGAGGGGTGAGGGGAATGATAACCTGACTTGGAAGTTGACTCTGTATGGTGTGTTTAATGTGCGCTCTTATTATTATTTGTTGTTTGGTCCTCTTACTGATTTTTTCCTAGGAAGAGCATTTAGTGTGTAAAGGTGCCTAAAATGGTGTCTTTCTTTTTATGGACAGCAGCTTGGGGTGGGATACTTACGATTAAAAATCTGGTTAAGAAAGGTTGGCCCTTAGTTAATTGGTGTTGCTTGTGTCGTTGCAAGGGGGAAATCGTGGACCATATTTTGATCCACTGTTAGTTTGCTCATGATTTATGGAGCGAAGTTTTTTTGGTTTTTGGGATCCAGTGGGTGATGCCAAAGACAGTGGCTTCTCTTCTTTTTGCATGGAGGAATTGGTTTGGGAAATACCTGTCAAATATCTAAATATGGTTTCAGGATTTGAGCATGTCTTATGTGGTTACTTTGGCAGGAACACAATACCCATGCCTTTGAAGATAATGAGAGACCTTTAGATCTTAAAGTTTCTTCTATTTGGGACTTTGTTTCAGTGGACTCATATATGTGGTTTTACACAATGTATCTCCATTTCTAATTTTCTACAATCTGCAAGCTTTGGTTCTTGAGTTATATGTATTTGTTTCATTTCAGAGTGTTTATTATCGTGAACACGATGTTCATCTATTTCAATAAAATTTCCTATTACCTAAAAAAAGTAAATTCATCTATTTCAATAAAATTCCTATTACTTATTAAAAAAAAAGAATGTAATTCGTAAACTTCATTTCCATTTGGTTTTATTCCGCTCATTTGATACATTAAGTATTAATGCTTTGCCAATATATATCCTAAACTTCTGTGTGATATTTTTTCTTCACTTTGAAATAAAGTGCTTGTTTGAAGCTAGAGATAACTTATTTCAGTTCATGGCTGATACTTTGTGGCTACTTTCTTTAAATAATGTGCTTTTTGTTCTTCCTTTTATTAGTTAATTTCAATGTACTCAACTGCTTAATAAATTCTTTTAACATGGTAGTAAGTTGTTCATATTCCCTCGAATACTTGATTGGTGTTAATGTTAAATGCATTAACTAGCACACATTTAATTCTTTGTAATGACAATAAATTGATTTAAGATTTTATTAAAGCTAGAACAAGAAGTTGGGTCTAACAACATTATTTAGATACAATGTTGTGAAATCAAGAACTTGATTCTCCTATGATATGATGTTGATAGCTTGTTTTGTAAATTTCTTTTTAAATAGATTGAGGAGTTAACCAAAAATGCTGTAGAGCTAAAGGAGAGTGTACCATCAGTTGGTGTGTCCCAAAAGTCGGGGGAAGTGCTTTGTGAACATAAAAATAGTGGGGCACCTCATTTTGCCCATGGACTTTGTAGAACTTGCTATGACGCTGTAACTTCTCTCTCTTTTTTTTTTCATTTGGCTATTTTCTTCAATGTGTTTTACTTCTGTGTTCATAATTGTTTTTGGTTGCTATAGTTTGTTAAACTTTCCGGAGGACTACATGGTGGGTCAGAACCTCCTGCTTTCCAGCGTGCTGAAAAAGAGAGAATAGCCATGGAATCTACTAACAAGGCAGATGAATCAAGTGTGCCTCAGCAAGAGAGTGAAAACATTGAACAGGCAACTGAATGTCAGTCCTATTTCGGCATGCCAACTTCCTCAAAAAAAACTTCCTTATTGGTTAGTATTTGTGTTTGTATTTTTCTCTTGACAAGCATTGAAGTTAGGAGGTAATTTTTTATTAGAAAGAAGCAAGGGCATGAATATTTACTGTGATCCCTAGTTTGATTCAATTAAAAAAAATAAAAATAAAAAAACGAAAAATAAAAAAAATAAAAGCAGTATTGGTGTATTTTTATCTGTCGTTTCTTCTAGTGTATTGTTGATTCTCAGGATTTGTCAACTTCTTTGCCTAGTATTCCCATGTATATTTAAGTTTTGTTTCCTTTTTGTCTGGTATTCTTTAGGTTGAGAAAGTCAAGTCTTTCACTGAAAACAGTCAAAAGGCAACTGAGAATGAACAATTGAACCAAAGGGATTTCACCGAAAGCAGCCAAAAGGAAAATGAGAATGAACAATTGAACCAATGGGAGAATGGAAGTAATCGTAAGTGTTATTTGAAAATATTGTTACAGGAAAGGTTTTAGTCCTGTATTTTTATACAACATATCTGCAAGCAATCCTATTAATACTCAATTTCAGCAGCTGCCACCGGAGATCAGATTGAAGTAGATGGTGTTTCTGATAAATTTCAGAAATCTAAGGATACGAGTTCCATCACTGATGATGAATCAGATGGACTTTCTGATATTGATGATGTTGAGGTATGAATATTGAATTAGCCATTTATTTTTGTGCTTTATTATAAGAATGTTTTGGTCTCATGGGAGGTGCACATACTTCACAAAAGCTTATCAAATGAGATCTGAATATTAGACAAATATTTTCCTTTTATGTACTTTCAGCAGTTGCCATATGAGGAACCTTTTGGTGGACATACACTTTGGGTAGTATTTTACAGTTAACAACCTTAGGGAGAAAAAACATTTATTGTAGTTTGGTGTTGCATGTGTAAAAATGGTGGTGAGATTGTAGATATCCATCTTTTGCATTGTGGTTTGGTGAAGGAGGTGTGGGGATGCAGCCCATAGCAATTTCAAGGGGCTGTATGGGGGGAACAGATAATGAGAGATCCATGCTAGACCTCAAGTTATTTTTCTTTAGAACATTATTGGATTGGTTGTTAGCTTTGCAAAACCAATAATTTTTTTTTCTTTTCTTGATTTATGTAGTTTTTGTTCTTGATTTGTTGACCCCTGTACACTTCCTGTGTACTAGGGTGCCCCTTTTTTTATATCAATAAATCTTATTACTTATATATAAAATAAATAAAAAAAGAACTACAAAGAACAAAAAAAAAAAAAAAAAAATTAAGGCTCTACCAATACTGAATTCTGAGGCCTGGGGTTGCCCAGAGCCAGCACCAAGCCATTGAAAGAAAATTACAATAAAAGCTTTATCACTCAAGTCAAAATGTACCAATACTGAATTCTGAGGTCTTTAAATAGGGTTCCCCAGTTACATCAAGGAAGGAAAGGAAATAACTCATAACCGATTTCATTAAATACAAAAATAAAAGGAAATAGATATAATTTCAAAAAATGAAATATGATCTAATGAATCAATCGGATCTAATTGGCTGTAGGCCTCCATTGTCCATTGACAAAGTTACCAGGTGGACCGTATCCTTTTTTCAATGTCCAAAAACAAGTGTGATCAAGAGTCTATATTTGGTGTCCGCACCTTGTTGTTAGTGTTGTCATTATTTGGGGTGCATTTGGTGATGCTTAGGACAATGCTGGAGGTTCTAGCAAGTTTGAAAGGGGGATTTTGGCTTATTGGAACTTGTCAGATTTTAAATGCTGTACTGCTTTGTCTTATGTTGGGGGAGGGGGGAGAGCTGTACTTTTATTATCCTTTTTGACCTGTATATTATAATTTTCTGGAAGTTACTTTTCCACTGATTCTTCAATAAAGTTTTTAATACTTACAAAAATAATAATACCTCTTCAATACATCCCTTCTATGATATTTTGAGTTTAACTAGCTGTAGGAAAGGAAAATATTTTTTTATTGGTAATTATGTATGCATTTAGAGGGTTTCAACGAAGAACTTACCCTTTACCTTGTTTTTACAATTGGCATTTAAGATAGAGCTCATTGGCAGTGACGTAACAAATATTTTGTAAGGGAATGTTGAATTTAGAAGGGGAATTTTCAATTCTTAGGAAGTTGTGAAAGTTTAGTTATACATTTGACAAAATTGCCAACAATTACAATTCCAATTAGCATTTTAGTTCTCATGAAACATGAGAATTCTAACTCCCATCACTTAGATATGAATTGCCAATTCTGGCATATCTAAATCTTTTTGAGAATTGCTAAATTGCAAATAGTACATGTAAATTTGAATTTTCAATGATTATTTTAATAAAATTTTCTCATTACTTATCAAAAATTTGAATTTTCATTGAACAAACATGTGCATTGAGTGAATTCTAGAAAGCAAAAAGGGGTGATAGTTCAGCCAAAAATATGTTTCACCGTTCCAGGGTTTTTTGTCATTTTAAAATTATCCATAATGTTCAAAATATTATTTCTGTAGCTACAAAACAATTATTATCAGAAGATTATTTTAAATAATCAAAGTTTATATTTTTAAATATAGTGTGGTCCAAAATATGGTGTAAGAAAATTCCTATTCCCAGGTATGGTGCATATGATAAAGTTGTGTTGTTGGGGGAAAAGTCTTGTATTTTCTCTTTAAAGTCAGCCTAAAGGGTGGATCAAGAGCATATATTAAACCATAGTAAGAAGAGGGTGGAGAAAAGGACTGGAAAGCTGCACCAAAGGCTGAAGATGTTTTTGTGGAGGGTTGCAGCTGGTTTTTCTACCATTAGCAAGCAGATTGGCTAGAAACTTGATTGGTGAAGGAGAGGTGTGAGGTTTGTGTGGAATGGAAAAAAAAACTCATTTGTTTTTGAGGTTATAAGATGCAAGGCCACCTTGGTTTGGTTCAGATTGGGCTTTGAAGTTGGATGGTGTCCAGATCTTCTTGGGATCAATGTTCAGTAATTATGCTCCTGATGATTTGTGGCAGGACCAAATGACTGCAGATCATTTTTCCTTGATTGCTGCTGTTAGCATTGATGTTCTGTGGAAGCTGAGTAATTCAGTTTTATTTGGAGGAGGTTAGGTTGACCAGAGGTTTTGCTTGGAGTTTACATCATACTTTTACCATGAGTGCCAGGAAGTACCAAAAACCAGAGATGGTGATTCTTAGTCAAGTGATACCAAGTTGGGAATGCAATGCCCTCCTGAACAGTGGCTAAATTTTAATGTGGATGCTGCTTGTGATGAAGGTATTGC
>JARYZH020002297.1:0-16909 GCA_030021035.2 Notholithocarpus densiflorus | reverse complement strand
CCCTTGATGAGAACGTCAAAGATTTAAGTCGAGAAGAATTAATATCCACATTGTGTGAGTTTGGATAGTGTACGGGCGTGTTAAGTGTCATATCAAACGTGTACTAGGTTTTCTTAAATTGTATTACATATATCAATGTCATGTCTAAGATGAGTCAGGCCAGGCCTGGTTTTTTTTTTTTTTATAACCAGCCAATTCATTAAACTAAGAAGAACTACAAAAGGTACCCCAATCTTGCCTACAAGCTTTCAAGATAGGGGGAGTCAAATCATAGTTATTACACAAGAAGCCTGCCTTGAGAGCAACAGCATATTTAGCAGCTGAGTGAGCTGCTGAGTTCAGAGATCTCTTAACCCAACAAAACTTACAATTATCAAAAAATACACTCAAAATAGCAGTATCCCGAGTGATGGAGGAAATGGACCAATCAGATGGTTCTTCAGCTTTGGACAGGGCATCTAAACATATTTTTGAATCTCCCTCCACAACGATGTTGCTCCAATTTTCATCGTTAGCCAAGTTTAAAGCCCACTGAATTGCAGCTGCTTCAGTTTAAGTAGGAGAGCATAAATCATGGATTTTAGTCCATACCTTTAACACCTCACCAAACTCATTTCTTGCTACCACAGCTAAGGAGGTGAAAGCCTGTGAGACAGCAGCATCCACATTTAGTTTTATATAGTTTCTTGGAGGGGGCATCCATGAAGTTAATTCCTCACTTCTATCTTTGTCATGCTCATGGTCCAAAGCCATAAGATATTCCTTTACATAAGCCATTACATTCAAATTTAATTGTAATTTACTAGTTCTTTTGGTATCTAACGAACTAGATAGTGCCATGTGGATTAGGGTGAGTTTTTCATGGTTTTCAAACTCGAATCATTTAAAGAACCAGAAAATAGAGAGGTTCAAGGTTTTAAAGGTCGGACCGAGGTTTGACCAAGGTCAAACCATGATAATGTCATAATTAATATAGTAATTAATTAAAATTAAAATAAAGTTATATTTGTAAGGACCGGATTCGGATCCTAGGCCCAAAAGATGGATGGACTTAGGCCCAAGCAGTCCAAAACAATAAATTTATAGAGAGTGAGTTGAAGAACAGGGATTTAGTGAATTAGTCAAACAATAAGATAGGTCTTGATGATAAGAGAATGAAAGTAAGCAAGTTAGGGCTTGAGAAAAACGTCTTCGGCCAAGTTCGAGGAGGCTGATTCCCTTCTATTAATACTCAAATTAGGCCAATTGTAAGGACCAGATTTGTGGCTCAATCCAAGATGAATGGACTTAGGCCCAAAAAGCCCAAAACAATGAATTTGTAGAGAGTGGGTCAAAGAACTAGGCCCTAATGAATTGGACAACGGCTAATATGGAATTGGATGGCAATCATGCACAAATAAGAAGTACTGATATGAATGAACTTCTTGTCCGAGGAGGCAAGTGTTCATATAAATCAACTAAACAGAGTACAAATGCCATTTTGATTGCTATAGTGTTCTTTCTTTCTATTTTTCCAATCCCTTCCTCATGTAGGGTCTCTTATATTATATAGCTCCCTTTGGACCATCTTGATCCTATACTTGTTGGTCATCTGAGCCCTTATCTGAGTACTTGTCTCATCAGACACCCTCTTTGGCTTTCTGTGAGTTGTGGTAGCCAAGGCAGTACTGTTCAGAGGTCTTTTCCACATAAATGCGGTCAGAAAAGTAGCTGCAGTGCATTCAATGCGGTGGTAGCAGCTTTCCCTTAGATATTTTTTGGTTCCCCTCCTTCTCGTATGTTCATGATGCACGTCCCTATCACTGGAGCTTCATGGAAGGTCACTCTGATCATTGGAATACATATTTGAGTTGTACTTATCGTATCTGAGGAGATATTCTTCCTCGGACAACCTTCCTATTTGTATCCTGCTCATTAAATCCTGAGCCTGAACCGTTCATTATCATTCGTCACTCCTCGGACCACTCACGCTCTCGGCCAAGGCCCAAGGCCCAATATATAATTTGGGCCCTTAACCCTACAATATTAAATTTGTAAAATATTAGCAAAATTGCCTTAAAATATCTATAAAAAAATTGAAATATACTTTCAAATAAATTTTCATGATATTATAAAAAAAATAAAAAAAATTATTTTAGTAAGTTCTTGTGCAAATAAATTATTCTTAAATAACAAGTAAATTTAGCAAAGAAAAAAATTTAGTAATATTTAATAAATTGAGAGAGATGTGATATAATAAGTTGAGAAATTATAAACATGTAAGTATAAAATAAATATAATAATAGATCATAGTTAAGCACAAGGAGTCCAAGTGGTGTGTTGGTTACAATGCTAATCTTGGTTTTTAAATGAGGGCCAGATCTCAGCCCAATTCTCTATTATTATTATACAAGATCATTCATTGGTTAGTACTCGTTATTTCATTTCAAAAAAATTTCCTTTATTAAAAAATCAAATATAAGGTGTGGGATACAGAAATTTAATAAGGTAATAATGCCACGTATCATACCTAAGGCCGAGGAGGCCAATACAATTCCGAGGAGACCATACACTCGAATGGTAAGGCCGGAGAGGTGAGCCATGGTCACATCAATGGCACATTACCAGAGGGGGTCACACTATAAAGGAAGAGGTTCAGAGAGGGGGTTAGCCCTAACGTGATTGGAGGAATGGTAGCTGCCACCACATTTAATGCATCCCACCAAACCCCCTGGCCGCATTTATGTGGAGAAGACCCTTGAACAGTGCTGCATTGGTTGCCGCAACTCACAGAAGATTTGGGAAGGCGTCTGATGGGATAAGCACTCGAATAGCAGCCTACATGATCAACAAATGGAGGGCCAAGATCAGCTAAAAGAGGCTATATAATGTAAGAGATCCTCCAGGGAGGGGGGATCATCAGAGAATCTGTAGAAAACACTGTAGCACAAAGAACTGAAATTGTAATCAAGTCTTAGAGCAATATATTCAAGAACCACTCTCCTCAGACTTTGCCGAGGAAGAATTTCTTTGCATAAAACATGTTTTTCTTTGCTTTTCCTTGCTTTCTTACCATTTTTAGTCCGTTGTGAGCGTTGTCCAATCCATTGAAACCTAGTTTTCAGCCCACTCTCTAAAAATTCATTGTGTTGGGCTCTTTGGACCTGAATCCTTCTACCTTTTGGACTCAGGAACCAAAACCTGCCCTTACATAAGGTATCTCTAAATCATTATGAAAACAACAAAAATAAAGTCATTAGTTCCTTTTAGAATAATCTTGTATAACATAGTTGGTTACCAATTAAACCTCCTCCCTTGGTTCAATCTCCTATTATTGAGTCTTTGGAAGAGGCCACGGTAGATGTTCTTATCGAGCCAGAGAGTAAACGGTGGAATGATAGTGTGATTGATGGGATTATTTTTCCTCAGGAAGTAGAAATTATTAAGAAAATTCCTCTTGCTTGGGTTGATTATAAGGATGTTATTTATTGGCCCTTAAGTCCGAATGGTGTGTATACTTGCAAGTCAAGGTATAGGTTTTTAAAGGAAGAGGAGGAAATCTCTCCCCAGGTGGAGGCATGTGATAAAGCATTGTGGAAGGGAGTATGGGGTCTACAATCTCCGAACAAAGTTAAAAACCTGCTTTGGAGAGCCTGTCGAAATGCCATCCCCACCAAGGAAAACTTAGTCCGTCGTACGGTTTGGAAGATCCCGTCTATGATCGGTGTAATGGTGCTTTGGAGAATTCACTACATGCTCCTTGGTCATGCTCCGAGCTTGATATAGTGTGGACTGATCTAGTTCTATGGAATTTTTGGCGTACCTGTATGTTCGTGGACTTCAAAGAACTCTTATCTTGGGTAATTTAGCAGGACAAGAATCCGGAACTTTTTTCCATGACAGCATGGTCGATTTGGACTCAGCAAAATCAAGTCTGTTTAGCTCAGCCGAATGTCAATCTCCATCTTTTGGAGCTAGTCTCAAAGGATCGACATGAGGAATTCATAGCCTTGCAGGTACCTCGTTCTCTGCCCCAGCAGCGGACCCGTGCTTTGTGGCAACCTCCCCCCTTCACATGTTTCAAAATAAATTTTGACAGAGCTACTTTTGCTACAAAAAATAAGTCTGGCATCGAAGTTGTTATTCGAGACTCTCAAGGTAGGGTTATTGCCTCTCTCTCTCTCAACTGCCCCCTTAGGGATTTCAAGCTGTAGAAATTGAGGCCTTAGCTGCGATAAGAGCTTTGCAGTTTGCTTTGGAGCTGGGTATTGCACAAGTGGTTCAAGAGGGTGATTCTAAGGTAGTTATGGATGCTCTTGCTGAGGAGGATGTTTCTCTATCTTCATATGGTCTTTTAATTACCGATGCAAAATCTTTGTCCCCATGATTTCTTTCAATTATGTTACTCTCATGTTAAGAGAGAAGGTAATAAGGTCACTCATAGTTTAGCTGGGCATGCTATTACTGTTTTTGAATTTATTGTGTGGATAGAGTGTGTTCCTCCACAGGTTGCTTCTGTTTATCAGGTTGATTTGTCTAGCCTTTCTTAGTTTTTAATAAATATCATTTTCTTTCTCAAAAAAATAATAATAATAATAATAATCGTGTATAATTTTTTTTCCTCACTTTGTGTGCGTTTTTATTATTTTCTGGTACAATTTAAATTTCCAAATTTTTCCAAGCCACAAATTGATTATTAGAAAATTTTATAATAAGAAAAGTATATTTAAAAAATATTTCTCAAGATGAATTTTCCAAAATTAAATAGCTATTAATTGGCTAACGAAGAAGGCTTCTCAAGGTGATTTTACAAAGAAAAAAGAGCTTTTCCAAATTGAATTTTCAATAAAAACAAAAGTGAAGATTTCTAAAATCCCTTTAAGCTTTAGTTAATCTTCAAAGAAAAAAGAGAGAGGATGACAAAAATAAATAAATAAATAAGGACAAAGTTTAGTTACAAAATTGGTTGTATCTTAAGGCTACAACCTTACTCAATATCATTCACATTACTATATATTTTGAAAATCTAACCGTTGAATTGTATGTTCTTTATGTTCTTAATACACATATTAAATTTTGTGTCAATTGGATATTATTTACTATATAATCTATAAGGTTACATTTTATGCATAATTTTAAATTACAAAAACTTGCAATTTAAACAATTTATTGATGACATAGTTATTAATCTTTAATTTTATAAAAATTTCGCAAGTATGGAGAATATAAAAAGAAAAGGTAATCCAACGGTGAATTTGTCAAAATTCACTTCCAATAAAAATATATTAAGTAAGGTTGTAATCTTAAAATACAACTAATTTTGTAGCTAAATTTTATCCAATAAATAATTGATTACATTATCGGCTGGTCAACCAACCTAAACCAGGTTTGAGTCAAACACAGACCGATTCCCCTAGACCCAACTCAGGTAACACCTGCTTATTTATTTAGGCCCAACCTAGTTCACTTAATAGGTCCACCTAGTCCAAAGCCCAAGCTCAATGAACTAGAGATGGCCACTAGTCCTCTCTGAGTTCAAAGCTATACCTTGACATCCACTTTGTCTGACTTTATTGCTACTGTACACACTACAAACACGTTGAGCCAGAGTTGCGTAGTTTGGGTTGCTGCTTGGATAGGATTGTTATTTGCTTTGGAATATGAACTATTAAATTAGCTTGGTGACAGGTGAGTAGTTTTTCATTGGGCTTGGCTTACCTCCAGTACTTTTTTAACTGGAGATATCCTTTTTATTTTAAATACACAATAACAAATGTTAGTGGGTTTTAATCTCCACATTTTATTTAGTTAGTAGGTGATGTGACAATTTCTCGTTAAAATAAAAAGATATTCCAATTAAAAAAGTACTTAAAATAAGCCAAACCATTTTTCTTTTATCACAATCTATATATATCTAAAAACTAAAGCGTAACATTTATTGTTGCTACGCTCCAGTTAAGCCGCATTAACACCATGTCATTATTTATTTTCTTTTTTTTATTTTTTATTTCTAGACTTACCAGTTGACATTTATTAAGCATCTAATTAAATTCAAGTATTACTCTATCTCTAATTCTATCATGTGTCTTTTTTTTTTTTCTTTTTTTTCTTTTTTTTGGTGAGTATCATGTGTCTTTCCATTAACCCAAACTCTTTAAATGTCGCTATTATATGGAATTCTAATAGTCACATGCAAGGTTTTTAAACCCGGACCGAACCGTACAGTCCAACCGAGAAACCCTCAAACCGTTCACTTCTACGGTCCGTTTAAGGTGAAGAACCGTTCCATGCGAAAAAAGCATGGACCCGTCCGGACCGCGGTCCAACCGTACGGTTCTGTGAACCGTGGCCGGTTCACACAGTTCAAACGGTTGCCTTGTTTCAAGCCTTAAAACGGCATCATTCCATCTTTTTTTTTTCCCTATACAGCGTCGTTTGGAGCATACTCATTGAACAAATTTAACCCTGAAACGAAACCCTCGCCTCACTCTCTCAATCACTCTCTGCCTCTTCCTCACTTTCTCAATCACTCTCTCGTCTCTGCCTCTCTCCCTCGTCGCCGTTGCAGCTCAGCCCAGATCGCAGCTCACTCTCTCAATCACTCTGTGCCTCTCTCTCACACTCATCTCTGCCTCTCTCCCTCGTCGCCGTCGCAGCTCACTCTCTACCTGGTCGCCGTTGCCGTCGTTTAGTACTTTATCCGTTTTAATTCTTCTTTCTTTTATGTCAATTTATATTTTTTGTCCAATTTTTGAAGGAAATCAAGTTTATTTTTCTAACAAAAACAATAATCAAGAGAGAGAGAGAAAAAAAATCCAATCCGTGTTTCTTGTGCATTATAGTTTGTTAATATGCTGCTGCAAGGATTTATGCTTCAATGTGTGTTTATATTTTATAATTTTTGTTTGATAAGTATGTGTTTATAATCTGTGAACATGACGAATGAGAAATGGTTCATGATAAGTATATTTTACAATTTTTGTTTGCAAGCACAAATGTGTTTAAATTTGTGCTTCAATCTTTAACTTGTGAAAGTTGTGAATCTTGTGATGGGTCTGTTGTAAAAAATTGGTGAATTTCACTATTTCAGAAATTGTATGAAGTTGTGAATTTGTGATTCTTTAACTCTATGACTTTGTGTATATTAGTTTGTTAATTTGACTCTGTGTATGAAGTTGTGATTCTTTGACTATCTGTATTTCAAAAATTGATGGGTCTATGCGTATTTGACTGGTTGTTTAGTCTTTTAGATTAAAATGTAAACAGAGACCGGGTCTACTCCATCACATGAAGTTGATTCCAATGTAGTGGAGTCTAGCTCAAGAGTAAGGGAAAAGGTTGATCCAGCTTGGGAACATTTTAGCCTTGGGGCGGATGAGAAGGGACGGAATACTTTTACATGTGTGTATTGTAGGCAAACATATAAAGGTGGGGGTATTAATAGGATGAAACGACACCTTGCGGGGATAAAAGGTGATATTGGATCGTGTAAAAAGGTTTCTCATGATGTGAGATACCAAATGTTGGAATATTTGAAGGAGTTTGAGTTGAAGAAAAAAGCTGAGAAACAACGTCAAGAAGAAATGTTTAGTGTGCCTTCCACAAATAGTGATATGCAAGAAGATGAAGATGTTCAAGAAGTATTTAGTAATGGGTTGCCTAAAAAACCTGTTTTAGGTAAAAGAAAGGGTACAAAGCCAGTGGATAATTACTTTGCTCCAAGAACTACTCCAGGAGCTCAACCTGGTCTTAAAAGTGTGTTCCAAAGCAAAGAAAAGGTGAGGCAAGCTAATATGGCTATTGCAAGGTTTCTGTATGACAATTGCATTCCTTTTAATGTAGTGAATTCAGTGTACTACCAAAGGATGATTGATGCCGTAGCTGCTGCTGGTCCTGGTTACAAAGGTCCATCTTATCATGCTGTACGGGTCCCTTTGTTGAGGGATCAAAAGAAAGAGGTTCAGTTGTTGGTTGAGTCACAACGTAGGCATTGGGCAGAAGTTGGATGTACACTTATGGCTGATGGTTGGACAGATACTAAACATAGGTCATTGATTAATTTCCTTGTTTATTGTCCTAGGGGAATGGTATTTGTAAAATCAGTTGATGCCTCAGAGATTGTGAAGAGTACCAGAAACTTGTTTAAATTGTTTGATGAAGTAGTTACATGGGTTGGTCCAAAAAACATAATTCACATGGTTACTGATAATGCTTCCAATTATGTATCTGCTGGTAAATTGTTGTGTGAAAAGTATAAAACTATTAGTTGGTCTCCTTATGCAGCACATTGCCTGAATCTTGTGTTGCAGGATATGGGAGACATGCCTCACATGGATAGACTCAGAAAACGTGCATCCAAAGTTACAGTTTTTATTTATAATCATGTGGCTTTGATTGCTTGGTTGAGGAATAGACCTGGTTGGACAGATATTGTACGTCCGGGAGCAACAAGATTTGCTACTACTTTCCTTTCATTTGGAAGCATTCATGCGCATAAGCATGACTTGCAAGCCTTAGTGACTAGCAAGTTCTTTGTGGACAATAGATTGGCAAGAAAGTTAAAGGCAAAAGAAGCAGTTTCTATCATTTTGGATAATTCTTTTTGGGATGATATTAATGTTCTTGTCAAGATTTCATCGCCACTCATTCGTTTGTTACGAATTGTTGATTCTGATCAAAGGCCTGCAATAGGATATGTGTATGAGGGCATGCATAGAGCACGATTGGGAATCAAGAAGATCTTCCGAATGAAGAAGCACTTGTACAAGCCATACACCTCAATTATAAAAAACCGTTGGGACAAACATTTGTGTAAAGATCTTCATGCTGCTGCATATTGGTTTAATCCAGCTTTTCAATATGATGAGGAGAATTTTTGTTAGAAACCAGCAGTAAATATGGCTATTTTGGACTACATTGGGACAAAATATGATGGTGACAAAGAAAAGGTAATTAAGGAAACCCAATATTTTCGAGACCGTATTAGGAGCTTTGATAGAGATCTTGCATTGTCAACAAGCAAGACCACTCATCCAGGTGAAAAGTAATTAGTTTACTTTAATACTATAAACAAATCTTAGTTTTTTTTGTTCATGTTGAAAGTTAGTTTTGTCACTATAGTTAGAATAACTAAAGTGATTATTCAATTGAAAGTTTGTTTGTTTATGTTGATTAATATTAGATTACGTTGTGTTATGAAAATCAGATGAATGGTGGAAGTTGTGGGGTGCTGATGCTCCAAACTTGCAAAAATTGGCAACTAGAATCCTTAGCCAAACTTCCGCCTCTTCTGGACGTGAGCGTTGTTGGAGTTTATTTAACCAAATACATTCTAAGAGGAGAAATAGGTTGGAGCATCAAAGGCTCAATGATCTTGTGTTTGTTCATCATAACTTGCGATTGAGACATAGGTAACTAAATGCTATATCTTGTCATTATATTAATTTTTAAGAAGTCATTTATATAATGTAATTGTTAGTTACTAATTATGTTCAAATTCCAATAATGAGCATGACATTTTATGATGCAGGTTTTACAACAAAAAGTTTAATTTTGACCCCATTGATTATGCAAGTATCGACAAAACTAATTTTTGGGTATTTGTGGAAGACGAAGACCCATATCTTAATTATGAAGAGTTGGAGAATGCAATTTATGAAGAGGGTGCATATCCAGCAAGTGCAGAGCCTTCTTCTAATATTGAAGGTTAGTTTATATGAAAACAATTTGATAACCTATAGTGATTTTTCTTTTATTTTTTTCAAACTTGTGTAAACATTATAATGATTTTTCTTTTTATTTTGTTCAAACTTGTGTGTAGAATTTGTATATGATAGCAGTGAGGTTGAAGGAATTGATTTGGAAACATTTGGACAACCTATTGGCCCTCCTCCTGGATTTCCAGGGAATGATGATGAGCATGATAACTTTCATGACATTGATGATTTATGATCATAATAATTCTGTTTGAACTTTGAAGTTCTATTTTGTATTTTAGAGATAATTTCTGTCTTTTTGTAAGAAACAGTGTACCTTGGAGTTTGAAGTTTTATTATTGTTTTTTATAAATAAGTTTTATGTATTTTTGTAAGAAACAATGTGTAGTTGTGTACTGTAACTTGGAGGCTTGTTTATGCATTTTTACTTTGTACTTTTATGGATTGATTGAGTAATTCATATTTATGTTTGCTAAGGATTTGACATTTCTTATTTGTCTTGAAAGTTATGATATAAAAAATATTTGAAAGATAGATCTCTAAATGAATTAGACTATTTTAGTTAATTTTTCTATTTTTTATTAATTTAATTTTTTTATATATATTTAAAATAATTATTAAATTAATTATGACGTCATCACGGTTCGACCCCGGTTCGACCTCGGTTCGACCTCAAAAACCTTGAATATCTCCCTTTTACGGTTCAATGAACGGTCCGGGTCTGAAAACCTTACAATAGATTACAACCTTCTCCCCTCCTCTATCTATTGTAACTTCTTCCAATTATTAGGTATGAAGTGACAAATAACGCCATCTGGCAAACAATTATGGATACATGTCAATCTTATTAGCATCTATCAACAATATGCACTATAAGTTCCACCATTATAATTAATATCCATTATAAATTTAAATACTTCATCAATTTTTTTTTTGCTTCTTTTTTCCCTTAGATTTTTTTTAAGTAACCCAAAAGTCATGTTTTACCATAAATAAACCACCCCTAACAAAATCTACGTTTCCTGAGAAAAAACAAAACCACTCTTTCCTTCTTCTTCTTTTTTGGTTTTTCCCCGTCCATCACTCCTAAAACACAAATCTAATTATATATTATGAAATTTGGATTTAAAACAATTTATGTTTTTTTTCCCCTTCCATAAACCCATAAACCTAAAAATCTATGCTCTCTTTCCTCTTTTTTCATTTTCCTATTACCATAATATCTATACTCTCTTTCCTTTTCTTTCATTTTCCTATTACCATAATGATTCTTAACGTTCCAATTAAGCATATCTCTACACCTCTCTCTCTCTCTCTCTCTCTCTCTCTCTCTCTCTCTCCTTCTTTATCAGCATATGAACCAATATTACCTTTTATTTTTTGTTTCCATTTGAATGTTAAGCTGCCAATATTTTTCTTTGCTATTTTCATTCAGCATTTATTCATACTTCCTATTGCGTTGCCATGATAGACTCCATTTACTTTTTTAAGTTAAATCTTTTTTTAACCGTTACATTTTTATGGGTTTATACAACTTTTCATATGTTGATATATGATTGTTACTAAAAAAAATTAATAAATCTTCTACATCCTTTCCTCTTCTTTCGATAAAACAGTCAAAAACTTCAACTCTATATATTTCTTATATTTGGATTGTCTCTTTCAATCTCTCTAATACATTTTTCTCCCCCCCCGAAAAAAATTCTGTCTAATACATGAAGTTTAGGGGTTGCAACAGGGAAATTAACTTCACCATGGCAACAGTACCTCTCTCTCTCCCCTTATTCTCCGTGTATTTGCATGTTCTCAATTCACATATTTCCTTCTTTGTATTTAGAATTTGTGATTGAATGGTTATTTTGTGACCAAATATTTATTTTTCCCAAAAGTTTGAAATGGTTGATATTATTTTAAGGTTAGTGTTAAAGTTTTGATCTCGATGCTTGGATGGGTTTACTTTAGATTAGTGTTTGTATAACTTTGAGCATAAAGTAGTTTTATAGGAATCAATTTGTTTGTACAATTTTACTTGTATCTTTAGTATAGAACTTATATTTGGTTGGTATTCTTCTTTGTACGACATGTAGTATTGTTTCAAATCTTTGTTCCTATGATGCTGCATTGATCAAAACCTGTGAAACTTGGATGAGAATCAACATTCTATAAATACCTCTACTTCCGATGCACATAAAAACACACGCAAACTTACTTTTATTTTGAGTTATATATCAATTTGACCATGCATTAATTTTTTTATAATGATTTGCATGTTGAGTATTCTTCTTATTTTGCGCATGCAAGGACGGAACTAGGATTCGTAGTTGGGGGAGGCCAAGCTTACTATAAGTTCATTGAATTTCATGATATCTATTAACAACTTAATCACATATTTGTGAACAAAATATATAATCATGTTGCAATGAACTAATACTTATTTCATCAATAGCAATTTTTCAAAATGTTGTTTGATGATTTTCAGAAAATAGGATATCAGTAATAACTTCGAATTTATTTGTATTTTCTTTCAAAAAACAAACATTATAGTTGATTTTTCCATTATCTAGAAATCATATAAAAAGTCATATAAATTATAAGGATTTATTTTACATCTACATAACATTCAAATAATTTCTTGACTTGTAAAGTCATGAGATTTTATCCAATGTAAAAATCAATGTTTATTTGGTTTTTGTTTGGAACTACTTTTTGGAACAATAGATTAATAAGATAGGGAAATAATGAAGTATCTCAAAATTAATTAAATAAATAGTAGAATGAGTACTCTTCATGTGTTATTTAGACATACCTTACACCTTTTTTTTTTTTTTTTTTTTGGATGAGTACAGCTTTTATCATTAGTTACTTCTTTCGAACAAAAAGTTGAGACATATATATACTCCATCTAGCACTATAGCAAACATGTGCCACAACCCCCTCTACCCATTTAGGCATTCACAAGTTCACTATTCACACAACACAACACAATTGTTTTATTTTTTTTTTTTCGATGAAAACAATAGCCACAAGTTCACACATACACTATCAATTACTAGCTAGCATTTATCAGATAAAAATTTGCAAAGGATCTGCCTCATGGGCTCACATAACACATCTTAGAGAGAGCAGAGAGAGGATAGAGAAGAGATTTTAGATAAGAGAGAGGCCAAATTAGAGAAGGAAGAGCCTAATCTACTATATTGCCATAAGGGTATTCTTTTTATTTAGATTTGTTATTTGTTTGATTGGTTTGTCTGAAGGCTTTTTTTGGGACAACTGGGCAAAAGGGTAGGTCGGATATTTTTTCTATTTGGGTCAATTTGTAAATTGTTTTGGAGAGGGGGGCCAAGTATATAAATTTTGGGATCATATTTTAAAATTTTTGTTTATATACATACAAAAGTAAATTTTTTTTTAAAGTTGGGGGGGCCATGGCCCCCCTCAGTCCAAACATAGTTCCATCTCTGTGCGCATGTGTTATGTACTTTTTTCCATATTTATTATCCACAACCAAATGCTTTAGTCTATCTGTTTGAATATTAAATTGAGAAAGTATATACAGTTTCAAGTGTAGCAAAAACATATTTTGTTGGGTTTTGCAAAAAATAGTTTATTTATTAATTTTTTTGGATTTTGGTATCTATTAAATAACTATTTTGTTTGTTTGTTTAATTTATAGGTTATATCGTTGTTTAAAAAATGTGTATTTTTTTTGGAGTAGAGGTGAATCAACAATAGTTCAGATATATATAGGGAACTTTATCTTCAAGACTTTCTTAAGTTTTCATGTCTCTCCTCTTTTGGATAATGATTCAAAGGATTATAATGAGTCCACAATTTTCCATGTTTTCTTTACACATATATAATGAATTTAAAATTTTTTTTTTTTTTTTGCAGTAGTTAGAATTACAATAACAACCAGCTTTTTAATGCATTCTCAGCAAATTATATGATAAGAAACAAACAAAAGAGAGAACAATTAACATTATAACATCCTATGCAAAATTTTTACGAATAGGACATTTCTAACAGAAAGACAATTTCTTTATTTTTGCCTTATTAAATTGCAAAATAAATATATAAACTACTCGAATCAAAGCATCATACATATTTTTATATTTAAAAGTTGTAGCGTAGGTTGCTACACTCCATGGTTAAGCCACTTCAGCGTCATGCCATTTTTTATTTTATTATTTTTAAAATTTTTAGATTTACTGGTTGACATATATTGATCATCTCCTTAGATTCAAGTGTTACTCTATCTCCAACTCTACCGTGTGTCTCTCTATTAACCCAAACTCTTCAAATACCGCCATTATATGGAATTCTAACCGTCATTGATAGATCACAACATCCCCACCTCCTCTATCTATCTATCTATAATCTATATATAATAATAAAATGGAAGACTTTGACTTTTTGTTGACCTTTTAAAATTTTGACACATCATTTTTTCAAGCCTCACAGATTTACATCTCATTATAATTTATTTTATTTTATAATTGGATTGCAATATTAGAGAGACTCACATTAGGATTCAAATATATATATATATATAAAAGACTCATGTTGGATTAAAAAGCAAAATAGAGAGACACATAAAAAAAAATAAAAAATTTAAAAATTTAAAAGCACTATCGTTAGGATGAAGAAAAAAGAGAGAGACTTGCATTAGGACTCCTCTCTTCCCACCTCAAAACCCTAGCAACTACCAACTCAAAACCCTAAACTTAACTTGTAAGGCAACATTCTTTCTTTTTTATTTTATACGGCAATTTCTGCTTTCATATGTACTTGAGATTTTCTTTCTTAATCTTCTTCTTTTGTTATGTTTAGAATTGATTTTCTTTAGAGTATTTGTTTGCTTTCTTAACTAAAGCTGTGGTTTTTGGTTGATTAAAATTATCATTCAATCTTACATATATATAATTGTTTGTTTGGATTCAACATAAAAGATAATGGAATAAAGTGTTATAATTTTGATATTGTTCCATGTCTTGAATTGTCTATATTATTATTACCACAACTAACATTACTACTCAAATTTGAAGCTTGGTGTGTCCTCCTCATGCCATGGTCTTTGTTTATATCTTTGCAGTTTATGTTTTGAAAGGTTGTTGATGAGAAAATTAAGATTTGGTTGTACAATATATGTATGTGTTCAAACAGTTGTAGTTCTAAGTGTGTGTGTGCGTGTGTCTATATATATATATATATATATATATATATATATATATATATATATATAACTTTGGTAGTTTTGCTTTATTAATTTAAGAGTTGTGAATTACTTTGTAGGTTTAGTAACTATGCACTTGCAGTGAGTATTGACAACAGAAGCACATATGTCTAGTATTAACAGTTTATAAAAATCTGTCCTAGCAACCCAATAATGTTCTATGTTATACAACACTTCTAAACTATGGAAAAGCATAGAAATTAAATATTTCTTCCCATTGTATTTTATTTTATTATGACCATTCATTTTTTTATTAAAAAAAATGTTATCTTGCAAAATATCTATAATATGCATATTATTAACTCAATTTCTTATTTTTAAATTTCATTAGATCTTATTATCAATATTTTTCCTGTGCATCGCACAGGTTGACGACTAATGATATATAAAATGTAGTTAATATAAAGTGTAGTTCACGCTAGTTGTTGCCCTCATTGATAGTATTGCGCGGTTTGATTAATGTCACAATTAATGCACTGGTCGTGTTGCCGTGAGGAACTGAGAAGGATCGAGAAGGTCAGACTAAAATCGTCGTGGCTTTTACATTTGCGCTCCACAGTTCACGCTTCATAAAGTCACTGATTGGTTTATTAGGTGAGTCCGTGCTTGACTTTTTCTGGACCAAATGGTTGTGTTCTTAGTTTACACTCATTTTCCACCAATATACTAAGGTCGGGTCAACATATGATACTTTTCAAACGACACGATTATGGACAAAAATTAAATATATAATTGTGTTCAGTTCTTAATCCTTCAAAATTAAGCACTATACTCTTTATACTTATTTATACTTCTATGGTCACGAATATATGTGTGTTTCCGTGAAGTAGAACACCAATAATAAACTATAAAACATTCAAATGAACATTGAGATCACATGAACTTTTCAAGCCTAGCTTCTAAATTTGATAGTTCCATCTAATAGCTGACAAAGTTCTGCACTTTGTTAGCTTAATACAACGGTTTGTGAGACCTTTAATGTAATCAAGTTCCATATGGACTTTCAAAGCAAACCTATATGGAAATAATGGGTACGTAGAAAAACACCTTCACCTGTTTGTGATAGGAATTTTTTGTAATTAACTATGGAAATCCAGTTAACCCTGTCCTTCAATTCAACTCATTGACAGCATAGTACTACGGACTATGGTTGGGAACAATCAACTTGACCGTATTGAACTATAAAAGTCTCAACCCATTCAGTGGGTTATAGAATAGTAGGAATAAGACAAACAGAGAAATTATTCTGCACACCCAGATGAACATCAAGTCAATGCAGGTAGCTCTTAAAATTCAATTATATGACTCTTTTTAAATCAACATATTGATTATTTGTGATAGTCCTTGAAATTCAATTGGGTACACACCTTTAGAAAATAATCCAATTATGTTAGTCCTTTCAACTTAGACCCCCCTATACGCACTCTTGCTTGGCATAAATATCCTCAGACATCATTAGTTCTTTAACCTACTCATACCTCTTGGTACCCAATTCTCCATCAAATTCCTTAGCTGATAAGATGTTCAGCATGGGGAAAGGAAATCAAAATCTGACTTTATACTTGGCCTCTTGTTTATTCTTCATTTCACAATGTCAAAGTACTTCTAGTACTTCTTCTAAACATCATTGCCTCCCTGACCAGAGCTCTGCTTTGCTACATCTAAAGCAAGAATTTGAAGAGGGAATGTCATCTGAGCCCGTTGTTTACTATCCTGGTAATTACCCAAAGATGAAGTCTTGGAAAGCAAAAGTTGATTGTTGTTCTTGGGATGGGGTCACATGCAATAACAAGACAGGTCAAGTGGTTGGCCTAAACCTGGGCAATAGTTGGCTGTCTGGAATTCTCAGTCCAAATAGCAGCCTTTTTAGCCTGCATCATCTTCAAAAACTCAATCTTTCTATGAATGGGTTCATTTTCTCCACAATCCCTTCAAGTTTCAGCCAGCTTGTAAGGTTATCCCATCTTGACCTCTCTTT
>JARYZH020002296.1:0-16912 GCA_030021035.2 Notholithocarpus densiflorus | reverse complement strand
AATATGTTTATTTACATGTGTAGTATAGGACAAAGTTTAGCTACAAAATTAGTTGTAACCTTAGACTACAACCTTACTCAATATCTTTCTATTGGAGATGAATTTTGACAAATCCACAATTGCATTAAATTATCTTCTTATATCCTCCATACTTGCAAATTTTCTCGAAAATTAAAGATCAATAGTTATATCATCAATAAATTATTTAAATTGTAAGCTTTTGTAGTTTAAAATTATGAATAAAATATATGCTTGAAGATCATATAGTAAATAATTTTCAATTGACACAAAATTTAACATGTGTGTTGACTAATATGTTGCATATTTCTAGAGAGCATCGCCATGCAGTTTATTGATTTTTTTTTTTTGTACTTATTATTATTTGGCCATTTCTTTTTATTCTTGGTTCTAATATATACAGCACAGGAGCAACTTGAAGAGCAAGGAAAACAGTGATTGTCTGAATATTGTTGGGAATCTCAAAATGAATTTGAAATAGAGAAACTGCAAGTGGAGACATATCCATGTAAAAATTATACATACAGGATCTCTTTGGTTGTAGTACTGAGCCGATATTGTATATGTAGATCTTCCAAATTTAAGCAGAAAAATAAAACTACAATAATTCCTCTGGTGACTGGAAGTATTGCTCAGCAGGAAATTATATGTAGATCTTCCAAATTTAAGCAGAAAAATAAAACTACAATAATTCCTCTGGTGACTGGAAGTATTGCTCAGCAGGAAATTAATAATAAGAAAAAAAAAAACACCTATGAAGAAATTATCAGCTCACCAAATAGTTCTTAATTACAAGCATGTGAGAGTTGGACTATGACAATATGATATACGAGGGTTCATTTATTAACAAATTTTGCTTTAAAGAGAGAAGTCAAAGAACTCTTAACATATTTAAAAATTTTGGAAATTCAAAATGATTGTTTCTCAATGTTTTTTACATTTTCCCTATGGGAATAGGGAGTACCCTACAATTTAATTAACATAACAAAATTAACAAGCACACTCTGTTTGAGGTGAAAAAGCAAAAACAAAATGGTTTGACGAATTAAAACACAAAGGCATAGCCCAGAGAGAGAGAGAGAGAGAGAGAGAGATTTTCTTATTAATGCAAAGAAATACATGAACTACAATCAATACCAAAAACTAAAAAGAAAGAAAAGGAAAGAACTTAGCCAAATGAACTTTTATTAATTAGCCACCATTGGTCTGGTGATATACCAAGGACAACAACGCTTCGAAGCCACTAGCCATGGAGGCAAAAATCCTTACGCACAAATATCCTCCAATAGAGTCTTAGAGGACGACCCACCATCCTGATCACATGGTCAATGAACGAAACATTGTACACCATCTTCTTTGTCTTCTGCTTTTGAACTTGCAAGAAATTGATTGCATATGTTGGGTTTATATAGGCTTCAGCAAAGGTGAGAATATTTATGAGTCAAGATTTCAAATATCACAATTCATATTATCACAACCAATATATAATGATATGTTTCCATACTAAGCAAACGTAGGGAGTACACAAGCTTTAGCATTCACATTATCTAGATAGAATTCTGAAAATAGTAGGGTAGAAACATGATTTTTCACATTTTTGTATTAAATATCTTTCCATTAAATAGTAAAAATAACAATTCTAAAAGTTATATTCTTAATTAGTTGGCTTTTTTATCCTAGAATTTTTTTTTTCACAAATGTGTCCAAGTTCCGTTGTAGTTGTCATTGAATTTTCATGTTAAAACCCTTGCCATCTCAAGCAAAACCCTTGAACAAGTAAGGAAAACTTTTAATTTGATGCACATAATAATAATACTCTCTATGGGTTCGGCGGTTAAGAATCTTGAGATTATGATTAGATTTATGTACTTAGTTAGTTGTGGTGGTTGTTGTAGATCTTGCCTCTAGATCTGGATTTCGTTTATTGTTTTTAGGTTGTATTTCTATAATTTGGCACTCTTAGATTCAAGTAATGGAATTTGCTTTCTTTTCTTTTTTTTTTAAATTTCTGGGTTTGTATTCTTGGATCTGAGTTTGTGTTCTTGTTGTTATTGTTCAAGACACACTTAGATCTCAATTCCTATTATTTTTAGTTTTTAATTATGTTTTTAATTTTTTTTATTTAGTTAAAATTAATAAATTAATTTTTTTAATTTAAATGCTGACGTGATATTTTTTATTATTAATTTAGGTCACATGAACATTAATTTAGTATTATTTATTCTGCCATTTGCCACGTCAGCTTTTTCCGTTTCTGATATAATGGCAGGAACCAAAACGAGAAGCATTTTTCAAGATAGGGACTAAAAACAGTAAAAATAAAATGTAGAGACTAAAATGAGAATAGCCTGAAAATGTAGGGATTAAAATGTGTTTTTCGCCTATAATATATATACAGAAAACCCAATGAACAACAAAAACCTAGAAAAACCTAATCTGATCTGAGCAACAACCTAGAAAAACTCAGCCACCACACTCACTCAAGCCTAATCTGATCTGAGCAACAACCCAGAAAAACCCAGCCACGTCCACATCCTCGACCTTACTCCCACTCCTTCCTCCCCTTTCATAGAACTCACCTTCTTCGACACCGTCGATGGTGTCTACAACGACTCTCTCCTTATCGCTGCCATAGCCGATGGCTCTCTCAAGATCTACGATCTATCTCTTCCCCCCAACCTCCAACCCAATCCGCTCCCTCCACGAACGCTCTCGCAAGGTCCAGTCTGTCGACTACAACCCCGTCCGCCACTACTCCTTCATCTCCTTGTTGTGGGATGACTCCACCACTAACCCCCATTTCCGTTCACCAGTAAGAGAGGAAAAGAGAGAGGGTGAGTTAGAGAGAGAGAGAGAGTCTGAAATTGAATTTTGAAGAGAGAGCTTGAGAGAGTCTGACGAATGATAAGGAATTTGGCGTTCTGAATGTGAAAAAAGTTCAAGCAAATGAAGGGATTATGCTGTCTCATTTGATCGTTGATTTCATGTTTCTGATGTCAGGGGAAGAACAATGGGTTACTATTTTTTTTTTTTTTTTTTTTTGATAAACACTGACTAGGTTTATTTAATTATTTTCCCATATCAAAAAAAAAAAAATTTGATAATAAAGGGTTTTCAGCTGATATTGTGTTTGGTTGCCAACAAAACAATGACTTGGTTTGTGTTCTTGTCTGTTCTTACTCAAAATAAAGTTAGATCTCAATTTATATTCTTTTTGGTTTTTATTTCTGTTTTTTCCTTTTTTTTCATTTAGTTAAAATTCATAAATTAATTTTTTTCTTTTTAAAAGATGACGTGGCATTTTTAAAATGTTTAATAATACACTATATTATTATTTTAATGCTAATGTCAGCATTTAGGGTAAGTTTGGTTCAGCTTTTTGAAGTTAGGCTTTTTGAAAAAGTTGAGTTTTCAAAAAGTGCATAATGAAAAGGTGTTTTTTCAAAAAACTAAGTGTTTGGTAAAAACTGTTAAAAAGTGCTTTTTTGAAAAAACTGAGTGTTTGACTAGCACTTATAAAAGTGGCGGTTTGAGTAGTAAATTATCAAAAAGGACAATGTATATGTAAAGTATTGTGAAAATACTTTCTAAATTTTTTTTTTTTATAAAACTTTCTAAAAAAAATTTAAAAAAAGAACTTTCAAAGTTTCTAAAAAAATTATTTTTTTCTCACCAATATTGACTAATAATAACTTATCACTTAAGATTTATTGTGAAAATATTGTGATTGCATTTCTCAATTTTAATTTCTCATTCTTTATTTTATTTTT
This sequence comes from Notholithocarpus densiflorus, assembly GCA_030021035.2. Taxonomy (NCBI): domain Eukaryota; kingdom Viridiplantae; phylum Streptophyta; class Magnoliopsida; order Fagales; family Fagaceae; genus Notholithocarpus; species Notholithocarpus densiflorus. Next base: position 13,124 of record JARYZH020002296.1, on the reverse strand, counting down.
CCCTTATTTCTTTACCCTTTTTTTTTTTCATCCATATTTCCTTCTTCTTTTTTTTCTTTTTTTTCCCTCTTTTTTTCTCCTCCACACACGTACCCTTCTAATTATTTTTTTCTTTTTCTTTTTTCCTTTCTTTCCTCTTTTTCCCTACCCGGACACTCTAGAACATTCCACTTTTCTTTTTTTTCTTTTTTCCTTCTTTCTCCTTTTCCCTTACCACTTCTTCCTCTCCAGAACGTTCCCCTTTCTTTTTGTTTTCTTTTTTTTTTCCTTCTTTCCCTTTTTCCCTTACCACTTCTTCCTCTCCAGAACGTTCCCCTTTCTTCTTCTTTTTCCTTCTTTCTCCTTTTTCCCTACCACCTCCAGAACGTTCCCACTTTTCTTTTTCTCTTTTTTTTTTTCCTTATTTCCCCTTTTTCCCTACCACTTCCTCCAGAAAATTCCAGTTGCCGCAGAGCTCGAGTGTTCGGTCTGGTCGAGTAAGCAACTGAAGAAATTTTGTATACAGGATTTCAGTATTAGAAAGGTCTGGGTGATTGCAGTATATTCGGACCTGTAGTTAGCTCCGCTTGGGCAGCACCCCCATTGTGAGAAGCTACAAGGAAGAGAGAAGATCCCTTAAGTCTCTGCAACCACTGGGTTTGTATTTGATTTTGATTTTGGGTTTGGGTTATGGGTTTTCAGTTGATGGTTTAATTTTGAGTTGATTTTCTGTGGATTTTGGGTTTGATTTTGAGTTGATTTTGTTTTGGGTTGATTTTGAGTTAGGTTTGGGATGGGTTTTCCAATGGGGTTTGAGTTGATTTTAAGTTGTTTTGTGTTGATTTTGAGTTATTTTTGGTTTGGTTTTGTTGATTTTGTGTTTGGATTATCAAATGTTGAAATGGGTTTTGTTGATTGTGGTGGTAGACCGGTGATAGTTGGGTGGTGCTGTATTTGTAGCAGCACGGTGAGGGCAAAGCAGAGAGAAGAGATGAGAGGCGTGAGAACTGAGAACTGAGAACTGATGAAGGGTAATTTGGTAATTGCCCTATCACCCCAACGGATATATCAAAACGCCCACAGACTTTTGGCAAAAATGGACCTCAAGTGCTCCAAAATGGACTTGCGCAATCTCTTCACAATTATAAAATGCAACTTTTTCTAAAAAGTTGCGTTTTATACTCACCAAACAGACTTTTGGGTTGGCTATTGTCAAAACATGGCTTTTTGGGCCCAAAAAGTTGAAACAAACGGGCACTTAGGGCCCGTTTGATCATGGAGTTCAAAAATTGTTGTTTAAAAAGATGTAAAAACTGTAGTTTAAAAAGTGTTGTTGAAAAACGTGTTTTTAATGGTTATAAAATAAAAAATATGTTTGGTATCATGGTTTAAATAACATGTTTTTAGTGTTCAAAAAACATAAAAATGTGTTTGGTATGTGTGTTTGATTTAAAAGAAAAAACTGACACCTTGACCAAATAAACATTTTTTTATTCAAAAAACATTTTTTTAATGCCAGCGGGACTGTGTGGGTGAGATTGAGGAGACAATACAGCTTTTGATGTTTGAGCACGTGGGCCATACAATGTTCAAGATAATTACACAATTGCCATTGAACATTAGTTTTTGTTGTTTGAAAACAAGCCGGAGATGATTTCAAAAACCATCATTTTGAGCACTGATTTTTGAACAATATTTTCCAAACGCCTGAACAGGAATGGCATACCAAACGCCTTTTTTTTGTTTCTGGACACTAGTGTTCAGTGTTTAAACACTGAACACTAATGTTTAAACTGACAAACCAAACGCGCTATTAGTGTGCCAGCGATGCACTCCGTCTGCCACCTAGGACTTTGCCGTTATGGCACTAACGAAAATGACTAAAATAGATGGCGTTTTCTAAATATGGACTAAAAGCGATGAAAATAAAATATAGGGACCAAAGTGGGAATTAATTAAAAATGTAGAGATGAAAATGTGGTTTTCGCCTTTTTTTTTTTTTAATTAGGATAATGATTGCTCTAGAATATGCACCTTCTAACCACCAAAGAATTCTCTTTTGATGGCTACCAGCCTACCACTAAAGAAAATTAATCATAAATTTGCCTAAATTCTATGAGAACTCAAAAGTTTAAAGACACAAAAAATTTCACAATATCTTTGTTTTAAGTTATGGTGAGTCACTGTATAATCTTTTTTATTTTATTTTGACTTATAGTGATTTAACATGTCACTTGTTGTAAAATCGTTATAAGCTTTTGTTGTGGCAATAGACTAGTGAATTATAAATATTATTAGATTAATTCTATGAACCATCAAACTCACTAAACATTAAGCATAATAATCTAATAACGTCATACAGTTTTCATAGAATTAAAGCATAATAATCTAGAATTTTAAAAATTTTCGATAAAGAAGGCTAAAGTATGTGTTTGATATTAGCTTATTTAGTTTTTTGCTTTTTTTTTCCTGAAAATGTGTTAATATATAATTATACTTTGCAAAACTTGAATTTTAAAAAATTGTACATAAAAGTTAGTAAAGTTAAAAACTAACCTAAATAGCAGATTTCCCCTGAGAAATGGGGGAGGAGAAGCAAAGGAACAACGGCAGAGGAGTTGTGAAAATATAAATATATATATATATATATATATATATATATATATATATGCTTTATCTCAAGTTAAAATAAAGATATTAAGAAAATATCACGAGATTTTATTGTGCTCTTAAATTTTGTCACATTTGATTAAGTACATACATCTTTAGTTTTTTAACTTGCTCCTGACTTTTTTATAAAAAAAAAAAATTGGAATAACTATCCACAGTTTGTTGCTTCCTTATTTTTGTGTACTTATTATTATAATAATTATTTCGCTATTGCTTTTCATTATGGTTTTGTCACGGGAGCAACTTCACGAGCAGGGGAAACTGTGATTGTCTGATTGTTGGAAATCCCAAAATAATTATGAAATAGAGAAATTACAAGCGGAGACATATCTGTGTAAATTTTGTACACATGACCTCTTTGATTGTACTCTCTTGATATTGTATATCGAGATCTTCCAATTTTAAGCAGAAAAATTAAATTGTAATAATTCCTCTGGCAACCGGGAAGTATTACTTAACGGAAAACAAAAACAAAAACAAAAACAAAAACTAGAAAGATATTTCGGGGTTTTGAATTTTTTGGATTCCGTGTTTTTGTTCAAAATAAACTTAGATCTTAATTTATGTGATTTTTTGTTTTTAATTCTGTTTTTCCTTTTTTATTTAGTTAAAGTTGATAAATTAATTTTTATATTTGGAAGTTGATGTGGATCTGACATGGCATTTTTAAATGTCAAATAAAAAAAATTATTATTATTTTAATGGCCACGTACGTCAATATTTAGTGTGCTAATGCTAATGCCTAATGGTGCATTTCTTCTATCATGTAGACTATTTCTATTAATGGGATGATAGTAGAGACTAAAACGATAACGTTTTTTGATATTAAGGACTACATGAGGTAAAATTAAAAAATATAGACCAAAATAAAATGAAAATTAGGTCAAAATGTAGGAACTAGGTGTATTTTCACCTTTTTTTTATATAGGGGAAATATACATTACAGTTGTTTGTGTTAATGCGCATATATATATATATATATATGCAATATGCTTAGAATTTATACAAGCCCGATTCTCCAATAAACTCTAATAACCTTTGTCATTAGTATCACCAAAAGCTAACCTTATTGTAATTATCAATTAAAAAGGGTAAGAAACGGAAAAGATGAAAGAAATTTCCTTTTAAAATTTCTCAAAAATATAGTTCATAGACATATAAACATAATATGTACAGCTAACACAATAATATCATTCTTATTTATTTATGAACTTTTTTAATGAACAACATAATTTTCATAGAAATTCACCATTAATATCTTATATTTTTATAAGTTAATATATTTTTTAGAGTAATGTTAATAATACAACATTTTTTTGTTCATAATAGATGCAATGAAATATCATGATTGAAGCAATATCATTTTCAATGTGTTCACTGATGACACAACAAATTGAAAGAAAATAATGATATGACCACTAATGTGACTCAACAGAAGTGTAATAACAATAAATACTACAATTCAGTTTTTAAATATTATATAGACATCAAGTACAACTATGTAAATTTATATTATGTAATTGAGGGAAGAAAATTTATGACTTATGTAAATTTCTATATATAAGATAAACATCAAGTATAACTTACATTATTTTATGTTATTTTGGCAAAGCTATACTATAGTTTTGTTTATTTTAACTTAATATTCCAGTTTCTTTAATTATTGGAGAGTTTGTTAAAGCCTCAATTTTTAACATATAAAATGTCTAAGTAAATAATGTTTGCACTGGAGTGGCAAAATATAAAAGTCGGTAGGTGTGGATTTGCATGTTAAGCTACGGCATTTAACATAAGCCAGGTGTGATGTTTCATGCTTGTAGTTCATGATGTATGGGATAATGACAAGCCTCCATTTCTACGAGGTGTTTTGGTTTTTTTGATACTAATGTAATGATTTATATTTTCTTTGGAATAAAATTTGTACTAGGTTACTAAAACACACAAGAAAACATATATATATATATATATATTTTTTTTTTTAAAAGGTAAAATAGTATTAAATTTTGTTTGGCAGGCCAAGGGGGGCAATTGTTAATTGCCACCCTACCTTTACCTTTGCATTATTAAATACTTCAAGAGTATCATAAATATATTTTTTTTTTCCCTTTCACATGAATTATAAGTCTCACCATGAATTTAATTAGTGAAACTCACTATAATGTAAAAGGAGAGGGTATGCATTTATGGTAGCTCCAAAATATTCTATAATTACTCCTTTGCATAGGCCATTAAAAAAAATTAAATTTCAAGTTTTGGTGGGTCTATATGTGTGTTGTGGTAGACTAATTTAAAAATATCGTGAAATTATTGTGAATTTTTGTTCCAGGTCTTCTAGGAACCCTTGATTTTTCATTGACTATTTCACGTCTCTCACCTTTTTTTGTTTTTTTGTTTTTTTTCCCTTTGTTTAATGATTATTTCACATCTCACTCACATAGTATTTGAAAGATAAGACTATGGACACCTTCAATTTCGTACCCAATTTTATAATACCTTAAAATGGTTGATTGTGAGTAAAAATAAAAAAAATTTGGTGGGTTAATATAAAAAGTAATAGGCGAAAAGCATCGAATATTTTAGCGTGTTCATGCGCATTTAGATAAGAACCAATAAAAACTTGATCAGTTAATCTTTAAAATAGGGTTGTGTTAATGGGCACCTTATTTATATGTAGAGAAAAAAATATTAAAAAATTTTATATCTTTTTTTCTATTTATCTAAATTTTTATTAAATAGGACCTGCATTAATCCATCCTTATCATTATTGTTAACATTTGCCTTAAAAATATTATTGTATATAAAGCATTATTCTATAAAACACTCTCACAGCATTTAGCAAACATCTGCATACGGAGCCCACAAGGTTGTGGGGCTCACATGTGTGACTGATCTGTGGGGGGGAATGTGCAAAATAACGGTGGAAATGGGTTGAATATAGTTAGTTAGGCAACGTTTGAAACAATAAAGGAAAGTAGCATCTCGAGTTTTAGAAACTCGAGATCCATATTAAAACTCGAGTCCCAAAGACTCGCTTTGCGAGTATTTGGGGACTGAAAATGCCACATAGATCTCGAGTCTTTAAGACTCGAGTTCTATGCAAAAAAATTTCTCCTATAGTGGCGTTTTTAAGCCTTACAGTGACGTTTTAAAGCTCTATAGCGGCGTTTTCCTGGAAAAAAAAATTTTATAAGTGATCACCCGTACCAGGTTTAGGGAGCCCTATAGTGGCGTTTTTAAGCCCTATAGTGACGTTTTAAAGCCCTATAGCGGCATTTTTCTACAATTTATGAAAATCGAGTCTTTAAAACTCGATTTTCATGTGAATTTTTTTCCAAATCAGACCCATTCTCTTACAAATCAAGACTTAAAAACTCGAGTTTTATCTTGAAACTCGAGTTTTAGACACTTGAGATACTAATTTTCAGTATTGTTTTGAAACGTTACAACTAACTAAATTTTTTTATATTTATTGTTATTTGGAAAGGGAGTTCCTGATCTGTGGGTACTTGATTTCTTTCTTTCTTTGTCAACGTTTAAACTTTAAACTCTCCCAGTTGAGGACTTATGTTTTTGATGAATCCCAGGTACTCGACACTATAAAATGGAGTGACAAAAATTCTCTAGTCACAGGATTGCTCTATATTCTCTGACACACGCAGAGAGAGAAATGGCGGAGGAGAAGCAAAGGCACGGCGGCGGCGGCGGCGGAGGAGGAGGAGGGGGGATAGTGAAGGTGGAGCCGAAGCCGAACAAAGGGTTGAGTTCAAAGGTGATAGACTTTGTGGAGAAGGTGATGGTGAAGTTCATCTACCAGAACAACAACCACTCTTCTCTCCCTCACCACTATCTCTCCGGTACATTCACTCCCGTTTCTGAAGAGACCCCTCCCACCACCAATCTCCTCGTCAAAGGCCACCTTCCTGTGAGTACTACTGTACTGTGTGTACACTACTTTAATCTGCCATCTTGAACATTTTACTATTGCCTTGGGTTTTGAACTTCAAGTGCCTCTGTTGGCAATGACATTGAATGCAAAATATGTCTTACAGGAATGCTTAAATGGAGAGTTTGTTAGAGTGGGTCCGAACCCAAAGTTCACCCCTGTGGCTGGATATCACTGGTACGTCTCTTTTGTCTTTTACTCCTGTGGAACTATTCACTACTACAAGGACAAAGCTATAATTAACTTTCATGAAATAAATGTTTAAATTTTAAGTTTTAGTAGTTTAAATTGTGTATAAAAACTAAGTTTATAAATTGAATAGTAAATAAGATCTGATTGGTACAAAATTTGATATGAATGTTACGAACTTAAACAACATGTATCCAATTGTTAGATTTTTAAAATATGTTTTCATGTTAATTTTTTGTAACCAAATTTGTCCTAAGCATAATAACTTGGCTTAATCCCAAGTGAAGAAATATGTTCAACTGCCTTCAGTATATGAAGTTAAGATTTTTTTTTATCTTGGTCCCTTATTTTTTGGTAAAGTTTCTTTTTTTGGGAGGGGGAGGGGATGGTGTTAAGCCTGGGCTTATCTAGTTGGTGTGAAAGAAAATTCAGTTCATAACCAGGTCATATTATACTTATTTCCTTTTTTACTCTCTTTGCAGGTTTGATGGAGATGGGTGCGTGATTTTCTGCAACCTTATTCTACCAGTATTTCTTTCTAGTTTTCTTGAAGAAAGAAATCTAACATATAACTTCAGTACCTGGTTTCCCACTTCAGAATACCATTAATGTCTCCTTGTTTAGTTCGTTTAATATGTGGGTGCTTTTTTGGGGTTACTGACTGCTCAAAGGCCAATATTTTCAATTTTTCCACAATGAAAGTAACAAGAAGTTTCAATTAACATCTTATAGGATCCAAGTACTAGAAAACAATTTGGCAACTCTATTTAATTTGAAATTACATAAATTGATTTACTCACCTCATTAAACTGTGATATCTGCATAATATTAATATATGAGCAGTTCACATAGTGAACTGTCAATTTTCTTGAGTCATCATATGTTTCGGCTATATGTGAATTGAACCCTTGTAGTTCATTCTTTAGTCTGTATAGAATCATTTGGCTCCACTGCAGTTTGGCAATGGAGCCAAATAAATCATTTTTCTAGTGACTGAAACTACATATGCTCTCTATTAGGTAAACAAATATGCATTTTCTTTTTTCCCCCTTTGCCACCTTTTTGTGGTTCTTCCCATGCCTAAATACGTTAAGCAATTTGAGACTGGCACTTGAGGTTAAGGACTTGAAGTTTGGATACAGATATTGTCTTGATATTAAACACTGAATTTTTACTGGTTTAACTACATGAATCACTGAATCAAGCTTGCTATGAATGAAAACTTTCTCCATGACTATATTTCTGTGTGGTGGCAGGCATTGAGTCTGAATTTTTACTAGTTTAACTGCATCAAATGCAACTGTCGTGTTAATTAGTGAGTTCAAAGTATTTATGATTTCTTACAGAACCTGGTCTTAGAGTGAAACATAATCGTGGAGTAATGTAATCAAAACCAACTCTGGATTTCCTGGTGATATGCTCAATCGTCAGAATAGAAAGAAGATAATATGCTTGATTTCCTTCTTTATGATCCCTTGACAAGCTCAGCTATTTTCTGTATTAGTGAGGGGGAAAGAAATCTTGATTTTAGTTTGCTTATCATTTCCTATTTTCATGATGTTTATTACACTATCTAGTGTTATATTCTGGTTGGTTTTGGTGAATTGTGTGTCTGTATTTTTGGTGGAGAGCACTTGATTGTTTCTAACCATCCTGCTAGTTTTATGTTAGTATATTATAGTTGGGATATGTTCCAATATTCTGTTCTGCATTTTATAGCCTTCCCACTTTTTCATTAGATTTTTGAGATTTGTGAATGTTGTTTGGAACCCATTACATTTACCCCTTATTAATCTGTTAAAACAAGAAGGGATTTAGGTGATATATTTAATTTTGCAGTATGGTTCACGGTTTGCGCATCAAAGATGGGAAAGCAACCTATGTCTCCCGCTATGTAAGGACATCTAAGCTTCAACAAGAAGAGTACTTTGGAGGTGCTAAATTTTTGAAGGTATACCAGTAAGCTATAGGTTTCTTTTGTTCTTTTCCTCTCTTTTCTGGTATATTCTTTTAGTGCTTCATGCCACTAGGATTTTCTCCACTTCTTAGTGAAATCTTTTGCCTGTGCACATGAACTTTGCTGCTAATGGGGTGATAAAAGATAAAGTATGTGATAAGGTAATTGATGATTGTAGAATAAAAAATGTCAAAAGCAGATAAATCGTCTGTTGTATACTATTAATTTGGTGGTTACATTACAGTATGTTGTGTCTTTTTTTCTTTTTAATTTCATTTCCAGCTTGGAGATCTCAAGGGACTGTTTGGATTAATCACAGTGATCATGCAAATGCTGAGAGAAAAATTGAAAGTATTAGATGTTTCATATGGAACTGGAACTGGTAAGTTAGTCTAGTGTCAACTTTTTCTGGAATGAAAAGACATCTGCTAGGATGCTCATAGTTTCCTTTAGTACATTTCAAAAAGCATTATTCTATGTATTATTCTGTTTTTTATTTTAATTAATCTTAATGTTGAATTGGCTTTTTTGTGTTGGGTACTAGTGTATGTATAGGTCTTTTATCGGTTGTATCCCTAAACATTAGGGTGCAGGTACACTGGTATACTTGGAAATTAATTTTTCCCCATTGGTAAGATACACACCACATACAAGACTTAACACGAAAGGTCATTGGCAACTATTGTTGATATATTATTAATTGTACCAAAAGCCCAAGGAAAGAGTGAATTTAATCATTGGAAAGCACCGACGCAGCTACAGGGGTGCCGCACCAGCGTCCGACGCGGGGTGCAGTGGACGACGCTGCTGCCCACGCGTCGGTGCCTGGTCGGTGCTTTTTTTTTTTTTCGTTTCCGGATTTGCGCCAACTCAGGCGGATTCGCACCAATTTGGGTCAGATCGGTTCGTATCAGCCGGCCGAAACTGCCCGTACTGGCCGATTTGGGCCGATACCGGCTTTGAATCAGGCCGAAATTCAAGTAAGAATTATTTTAAAAAAAAAAAGTGCAAAAACATCTTTGAACAACAAACAAACAAACAAACAAAAAAAAAACACCCAAAAACCATCACTGCCTCCTGCCTCTCTGCTCTCTGCCTCCCTCCCTATATTTTAATTTCAATGTTTTAGTTTCAAACTTGTGGATTGTATTTAATTTATGAACATTATGTTTTAGTTATCACCTATTATTGCTCTTAAATTTGGTATATGTTTATATAATGTGAAAAAGTATGCTTAGCAATATATAGAAAATATAAATATAAATATTTTTAATAATTTTTTAATCGCCGCACCCGCGCCCTACTTTTTCAAAAATTGCCAAGTCCCGCACCCATACCCGAATCCAGAAACGCACCCGTGCTTCATAGTTTAATCATTCAAACATTATTCTAACATTCCCCCTCACGTGTGGGCCCAAACTCCGCCTAGCATGCTAGCCTTAAAGGCATTACTAGCCATTTGTATTGGGTATTATCTCATTTTTTCCTCATATGTCATCTGTGTCCAGGTAATACTGCTCTCATATATCACCATGGGAAACTTCTAGCACTTCAAGAGGCTGATAAACCTTGTAAGCATGTCTCCTTTAGTTTTTACTTCTGGAAAAAAAAAAAAGGTTGGGGGGGGGGGGGGGGGGTGGTGTGGTATTTCTCTGCATTCCATTGATCAGATAACCTAATGGGGAGATGTGTCTGTATATCCCCATCAGCATATAAATTATCTTTTTATATTTCTGGGTTGCTTTACTGATTGGAGTGCCATGATGATGTAACCACTATGCTTTTTATGGTGGGGGCAAAAGGCATTACAGAGCAATGCCAATTTGGTTGTCTCATATATGAACTCTTTCAAATAATTTCTTGCCTGAAATGAAGAATTGATATTGTTCTCACTGCAATACTTAGATGTCCTTAAAGTTTTGGAGGATGGAGATCTTCAAACTCTTGGCATGTTGGATTATGACAAGAGATTGGCGCATTCTTTTACTGCTCACCCAAAAGTTGACCCATTCACTGGTAAAGACATCCTTATAAAAGAAACTTAGTAACCCATTGTAATGGAAGAGTTCCTTTTAACTTATAGAATCCTCCCATGCAGGTGAGATGTTTACATTTGGCTATTCAACTTCACCACCATATATCACTTACAGAGTAATTTCCAAGGATGGTTTCATGCATGACCCTATACCAATAACAATATCAGAGCCCATCATGATGCATGATTTCGCCATTACTGAAAACTATGCAATTTTTATGGATCTTTCATTGTGTTTCAAAAAAAAGGTATTGAACTGGTAAAGCTGTTTCTCCTACAAATTTAACGTACTAAAGAAAATTCCACGGACAGAACAGTGCTTTATTGAACATCATATCAATCACATCACGTGCAACTTAGAATATTTGTTTAAATTTTGATTTTCAGGAAATGGTGACAGAAAACAAGCTGATATTGAAATTTGACACAACAAAAAAAGCTCGCTTTGGTGTACTTCCTCGATACGCAAAAGATGAGCTGCAAATCAGATGGTTTGAGCTTCCAAGTTGCTTCGTCTTCCATAATGGTTTGCTTCTTTCCTTTGCAATCCTTTTCATGTGCCAGAATGTAGAGTGAGTCAGGGAAAAATTTTAATTTTAATATCAAAATTTAAAAAAAAAAAAAATACCATTGTTTTGAAATAAATTGTAAAAGTAAAACACCTATCAAGAAATTGTAAGAGAAAAAATTTTCTATATTACACATCTTGAAGTCACAATTTCTGGTTGAAATCGTGGCTTGAAGATCCAATTCCATGCTTACTTGGCAATTTCACAAGAGGTATTCACATAGGTAGTGTGAAATCATTGTTGAAGATGTGATTTCACTGCACATTGAAATCTTAGGTTAAAGCCATGATTTCACTGTTGAGTACAACAACAAAACCTTATCTCAACACTTTGGGGTCAACTATAGATCCTCAACAGATGAATCCAGGTCGGCCACATGTATCTAGTGGGGGATGCCTCAATTTGTATCAATAAAGGATTCATTTCTTACAATCCAATTCAGCCTTGGGTAAAATGTCTGGTTGAAAACACAATTTCACTCTTGGTTGAAATCCAATCTTCAACATGCAATTTCACATTGCATTCTTAACATCCTCTTGTGGTGGTGGTGGTTGAAATTTTGAACCAAGCATAAAATCACATTGAGTCACAATTTCACTTAATATTGTGACTTGAAGATGCAATTTCAAAAGATATTGTATTTTAAAAAATTATTTCAAAAACAAAAATATTTTTATAATCTGATAATTTTCCCCTAATCACTCGATTATCAGAGCTTTTTGTTCTTGATTTGCATTAACATACTCTTATCACTTGGGATTGACTACACAAATCTATTCATGCCTATCAGTTTTATGGTCACATGACATCTTCTGTTAAATCTCTTGGGATCTATCCTTGATTTGTTGAGAACCTCCTTTTAATTTTTCAAGCCTGTGCAGCACTTTCCCTATTCACCATTGCATGGATTTGTTGACTGATAGAAATGGGACATTCTCAAGTGCTTAAATTAGAGGACATACTTCACCTTAATTTATTTATAACTTGATGTTTTCTATTATTCTTTTAAGTAACTTTTCTGGTATAATTTTAGACATTTTCATTGACCCAAATTATTGTGACATCTTCTTGACAGATTTTTTTTTTTTTTTTTTTTGATAAATAAGAAAGATGTATATATTAAAAGCTACCTTATGCAAAGAGCATAAGGCAGTCCAAAAAACTACTAGGAAGCGAAAAAAGAACAAACAACATAGAAGAAATTAATTACAAACATAGAGAGAACTAAGGAACAAGGGGAGTAAATCACTAGATGTGAGTCCCCAAGGGGAGGGAACCATTAGATTCAAGAATCTATCTATGGTTATTTTGTATTTTCTGAATTTGCTGTCAATTTAAGATGAATTGAGTTTGGGTCTCTTGATGATATAACAATCCATAAAATTGATGCTGCTCATAATTCTAAAAATTAGTTTAAGCCTGTCTTAGTCCAGTCAATCTGGGGGAAAGGAGCTTATTCCTTACTATTAGTTGAGATTTGGCCAATTTCATTCTTCTATATTTGTGAATTTATACCCTCTCATGGTTCATGATTAAGCTATAATTAAAGTTTATGATTTTTTTTGATGACTTCCTTTTGCTAGCTAATGCTTGGGAGGAGGAGGATGAAGTTGTTCTGATCACTTGTCGCTATGAGAACATAGATATGGACAGGCTCAATGGGATTGTCAAAGAAGAGCTCAAAATTTTATCATCTGAGCTGTAGGTCTTTCACCTATTTTATGAAATTTCAAATCTCTATGCCTGCGTACATGTTTCTGATAGTTACTATTCTTTTCAGGT
>JARYZH020002295.1:0-16920 GCA_030021035.2 Notholithocarpus densiflorus | reverse complement strand
TAAATATTAAGAAACAAAACCACGAACATTCTCTTTTTTCCTCTCTTTTTCTTATGCTTTCCCAGCAAGAGTTCAGAATTAGGCAAAGCAAAGCAAAATTTTAACCATAAGATGGCAGGGCATTCTAACACATTTCAATCCCTAAGCTCAAAACCAACGACTTAAAATAACCCACATAAAAAAGAAACCAAATTCAGCACATAAATCAACAAAATTGTGGGATCATAATTTGTTTTCCTTCGATTTCCCAGCCACCAAACAGAGCTTCAAAAAAATTTAGATTGAGAAAACTCGCTGGGCAGTGGCACAGTCAGGGTTGAGAGAAAGGCCGCAATGGTGGACGCATACGAATATTACGAATAGAAAGAAATTGGTCCAAAATAATACAAACCACGTAATAATAAAATTTCATAAGATGTTGTCCAGCACGAAAAGATTAAAGAAGCATATACCACAAAAGTTCATACAGGAACAGGAAATATAGAGTTTAACAAACTTATAACAAAGACAGGAAATATAGAGTTTAATAAAGTTAATACATTATCCTTCTAAAAAAAAGTTTTTTTTTTTTTTTTTTTTTTTGAGAGGGTTTCAACTTATGGTGTTCGTTCCTGATAATAGCTTTTTGTTATCAGACTAAGACACTAATCAGTTTTTGGTGTAGGCGGGGATTGAACCCCAGATCTCTTATTCAACTATCAGAGACTTTACTAGTTGAGCTAACTGGAACCCACTTCTAAAAAAAAAAAAAAAAGTTAATACTGAACAGCAAACCTAAATTAATATTGTCCATACATAACATCAAACATAAATAAAATTTTAAAAACAGAATCCAGCAACAGGCCAACAACAAGGACAACACAGCTCATCAGCAACACGTCTCCCTTAGAATCTGACTCTGGCCAACAAACGAGAATATACTTAGAAAATTGAAAACAAGATTAAAATATATGTATATAAAATTTCAAATATTTTATACCATAGCAGTGCAAACTTGAAGTGAGCAATACCAAACTCCCAACAAGCAATTAGAGCCATCTCCTGATTTATCCTAAGGAGAGCAGGATCCGAATCAATGAGATCAGAGCATTCAAGCCAAAAAGAGCTTTCTATATCCCCAGCTTGAGAACTTCCAGTAGGACAATACTGTTGGAAAATATGGCTAAATAAACAAGTTTTGGTTCAACAATACTAAAAAATTAGCAATGACAAAAATAAATAGATAGAGTTAGAAAGATCTCACAAACTATAGAATCACGCAAAATGCGTTGTCTTTAAAGGTTGATTCGTGCCACCCGGAGTAGAACTTGGTGTGAATGGCTCTCTTGACCGAACAACCCCTTAAGATTAGACTATAGTGATTTCTTCAAGTTGATCACACACTCAAGCAAGAAGAACTAAGAACAACCTTAATTTGCCTTTCCTTAAAACTAAAAATTGATGCTGAAATTTTTAGTGGAGATGAGCAGAAAAAACAGAGCAAAACAGAGGGAAGAGGCTGCTGTATAGCTGAAGAAAAACTGAACTAAATAAAGAGAGGAAGAGAGGGTTTTATATACCAACTGATGTGAGGGCTTAGGGCTGCAACGGTCACTATGCATGCAAACGGGCAGCACATTAAATGCCCTAACGGGCTGCTGTTTAATGCCCAATGGGCAGAACCAAATTTGGCTAAAATGAAAAGAAAGGGAAAAGGAAATGAGATCCAAGAGAGATAGAGACAAGCTTAAGTCCAACCCAAGCCCAACTCTAATCCTTAGCCCTTTATCTTTCAAGTTATCACTTAAGTGGTGCAATGCTTTATAAACATACATGAGAACTCATCTCTAACCAATGTGGGACACAAGCATAGTTTAAGAGTTTGAAACACACATACTCCAACAAATACTCCCCTCGAGTATCCCGATAATCTCCATAGCTGATCCTAACCCCTTGTGATATGCCGTTCAAAAAGTCTTGGACAACATCTTGAGGACCAAGATTTAAGAATGGGCTAAGGTCACAACAAAAATGTATTCTTTTGCGTTTGAGATCAGCTTCATTAATGTTTTTGGTAGATAACTGAACTGAGTGAGACCTCCTAATATTGAGATTTAATTTTGGGGTTACAGATTGGGTTATTTTAACTTGCAACTCACCATCCAGTATTCGGATAAATTATACAGTCCATTGGTAGACTACGTCACTTGTCCACTATTCCACTAAAAGACTTCCACTTGTTTAAAATTGCTGAGTCAGTAATCAGTTTCTGTTTAAAAAAAGTTCTAACTCAGCAATTTTAAACAAGTGTGAGTATTTTAGTGGAATGGTGGACCACGTCACTTGTCCACCATGTGGACCTTATAATTTCTCCAGTATTCGGTAGAACACGTATGTCATACGTGGACTGGTCATACGGTTGTCTGCAACAAACGTAAAAGGAATGAAAACAATAACCTTTACGTTTGAATATTGGCCACCGAGTTGATACATTTCAGTGATGAGCATTACACCTTGATGATCATACAGTGCACCTTGTGCTGTATAGAGCGTGATGTTGAAGCGTGTTGGTAGTTGATTAGGGGGGCCATTAGGCAGGGCGTTAATGAATTGTTGTGGTCTTATAGCGTATGCATTCAGTTGCAAATTCCTTTCATCAGCCGGTGTGAACCTCTTTTGATATAATTCTTCCCAGCAGCCATCGTCGTTAGCCATGTTGGTGTGGGTGTGAAGGTGGGGTGGTGTTGGTGTGGGTTGTATGTTGTGCAGCCTGTGCTATATATAATAGATAGGAGATGAGGAGTTTGCTGGCAATTCTGCATCTCCACAATGCATCCATTGCCGAAAATGTGTAGCATGACAAAGCCATTTCAGATCTAAACTGAAAAATGAGAATTGTATGTCCTTTTATAGGTAAAAAAAAAATGAAAATACACTTTTGATCCCTACATTTTGGGCCAATTCTCGTTTTGGTTCCTAAATTGATTTTGCTCCTAAGTTCATAAGGGAATGGAATGGAATGATCAGAAGGGAATGGAGAGGAATGAAATGAATTTAAGTAAGGGAAATGAATGGAAAATAATGGAATGCAATAGAATTAAGTAACCTTAATTGGATGTTGCTCTGCTTGGGAGGAGGGAATTGAATGGAATAGAATGGAATGAAAAGAATATTTTTAGAATATTCTTCAATTCCCTCCCTCTTGTTTGGGAGTTTTAACGAAGGGAATGGAAAGTTCATTCCCTTGTTTGCGAGTTTAGGTAGGAGGGAATGGAATGGTTAAGAGGGAATACTCATTCCCTCCTAAGCCCTCAAAATCTCAAATTTTTGTTCCCCCGAAATTGGGAGGAATAGGAGGGAATGAATTTAGGTTTAATGAAAATTTTATTAAAATTCCCAAAATACTCCTATATATTCAATTATTTATTTTAAAATAGGGGTCTAATAGTAATATTGTTATAAAATGATTCCATTCCATTCCCTCCATATTGCTCCAAAACAAGATTACTTACATTCCATTCATTTTCATTCTTTTCCATTCCTTTATTTTAAAACATCCAATCAAGATTACTTAATTCTATTCCATTCCATTCTTTTCCATTACTTTCCCTTGCTTAAATCCATTCCATTCCTTTAATGATCATTCCATTCCATTCCTTTATAAACTCCCAAGTGGAGCCTTAAAATAAAGGAATGGAAATGAATGAAAATGAATGGAATGTAAGTAATCTTGTTTGGGAGCAACATGGAGGGAATGAAATAGAATCATTTTATGACAATATTACTATTATACCCCTATTTTAAAATAAATTGTTGAATATATAAGGGTATTTTGAGAGTTTTAGTAAAAAAAATCATTAAATCTAATTCCATTCCCTCCCATTCCTCCTAATTTCAGGGGAATAAAAATTTGAGGTTTTAAGGGAATAGAGAGGAATGAGTGTTCCCTCCTACCTATTCCATTCCCTCCCAATTAAACTCCCAAACAAGGAAAAGGGCTTTCCATTCCCTCCATTAAAACTCCCAAACAAGGGTATTTTGGGAGTTTTAGTAAAAAAATCATTAAATCTAATTCAATTCCCTCACATTCCTCCCAATTTTGGAGGAATAAAAATTTGAGGTTTTAAGGGAATAGAGAGGAATGAGTGTTCCCTCCTACTCATTCCATTCCCTCCCACTTAAACTCTAAAATAAGGGAAATGACTTTACATTCCCTCCATTAAAACTCCCAAACAAGGGAAGAGAAGAATATTCTAAAATGATTCTTTTCATTCCTTTCCATTCCATCCCATTCCCTCCTCCCAAATGAGGCGTAAATAGTCTCTGAAATCAGAAAATCAATTCTATTTTAGTCCCTACCGTCAACCCAGTAATAGAAAATACATATGTGACAGACGAAATGCCCTGTTTGTTGACGTGGCTAATAAAATACTAATAATAAAATATTTTATTCGGAATTTTTTAAATGCCACGTCAGCATTTTAATTTTAAAAAAATCTATGTTAGAAAAAAAAAAAGTAAATCAATTTAAAAAAAAAAAAACCTAAAATCTAATTTAAACTAAAATCATTTCTTAAAAAATTAAAAAAATCATTATCTTTTTAATTCTTTTTGTTTTTTTTAATCTTTTTAATTCTAATTCTATTTGTTTTTATCTTAAAAAATAAAAAACCCAGATCTTTTTAATAAAATCATTCTTTTTTAAAATCATTATCTTTTTAATCAAAAATCACTCTAACACTATTCTCAAATTCTCTCTCTCTCTCTGTCTTCACCCTCCATGGATAGAATCTCTCACTCTCCATTGTAGGGGCATGGCCAGAGCTCACAAGTAGACCAACAGCGAGTAGATCAAGCTTCTCTCTTGATGCGGAGAAAACGATGGGAACAATGTATTTCGCCGGAAAAACAAATTTGACTTGGGTGAGAGAGAATGATGGCGTTGGAGTGGTCGAGGTCGCTTTGCATGAGGAGTAAAGGACATTGGTGCTTTAGAGTGGTGGTGTTGGTGTTTCCTGCTTTGGGAAAATGGGTTTGATCGGCAGGGTGGTGTTGTTGATGGTGGATTTGGGTCAAGGATAGTGAGTTTGGTTTCATTTTTACAGGTTGTAGGTCTTGGATTTATGAATTCTGGGTTTGTTTGTGTTTGTGTTTGTGTTTTTTTTTTTTTTTTTTTTGCCCTTGATGTTCTGGGCTTGTTTGTGTTCTAAGATTTTGCCCTTGATGTTCTAAGTTTGTTTGTGTTCTAAGATTTTGCCCAAATTGTTTGGGGTTTGTTTGTGTGGGAAGCAAACCCTAGAAATATCTTCACAAAGCTAATATTTTTGAGAGGGGGAGAGATATTTCGGTTGGATTTGGGTTGGTGTTGGGTACAAAATTGAAGGAGATGTATTTTTTTTTCTTTGTGTTTGTTGTTACTTGTTGTTGTGTTTGGTTACTAAGAGATGGGTTTGTTTGGTTGGGTTCGACTTGCTCTTAATCGATGGTGGTGGTGAGTTTGATTGTGAGAACGTTAAGTTTGCTGGGTATCCTTGCTCTTGTTCTGGGCTTGATTGTGAGAAAGTGAAGTTTGATTTCGGGTTTGCTCTTGTTCTAGGTTCAATCTGCACTGTTGGTTTCTTTAATTTTTTTTTTTTTTTTTTTTGAGAAACTAGTTTCTTTAATTTATTTCTTGTTTTTCTAGATTTGATGGAGATTAGGTTTGGTTGTTGGATTTGGATTTGGGGTTTGCCAGAGATTGGTTTGGTTGCTGGGTTTATTTCTTGGATTTGGGAAGAACATGAAGAACAAGTTCTTATGTTCTTATGGAAAAAATAATGAAAGTAAAAATAAAAATAAAATTAGATTTAAGGTTTGTTTTTTAATTTAGTTTAAATTTTCTGAGCTGGCTTTTTTTATTAATTTAAATGCTGATGTGGCATTTAAAAATGCTAAATATAATTATTATTTTATTAGCTACGTCAGCATATAACATGCCAACAATGTATTCCATTTGCCACGTATGCATTTTCTGTTACTGGGGTTACGACAGGGACCAAAATAGAATCAATTTTCTAATTTCAGGGACTGACCTAGGAACAAAATCAATTTAGGGACCAAAACGAGAATTTACCCAAAATGTAGGGACCAAAAGTGTATTTTCGCCTAAAAAAAATAATTATCCATCCATGAGACCACACCCATTTTTTGAGAGCATAGAAATTTTTTAGTTGAATTTTTGCAAAAAAGAAACTTGAGAGACCCAGATAGTGAGACTCAAGTTACACATTAGTGAGACTCAAGTTACACTCAAGATCAGCCATGTTACACACATCTAAACACTCATTAAAGGAGATAGCTCTGGACATGCTTATAGGTCTACCACCAAAATTTTCATAATTAGATAGAAGTTCTTTAAAATCTCCAGCAATTACCCAGGGTAAATTGTGAGTATTTGCTACAGTTGATAAATTATTCCATAACAAACATCTTTCTCTATGCCTTAGACTAGCATATACAGCAGTAAAAACCCAATTCAGATTAGAGGACCTTACCTTCACGAGAACATGGATTTCTTTCTCCGTGCTAGTGAGATTGGTTATCTCCACTCTATCTGAGTTCCAAAGCAGCCAAAGACCGCCAGCAAAGACAATGGTGTCTGTATGAATTGCTCCCTGGAAAGGGAGATTTTCAGGTATTTCTTTTACTCAGTCACCACCTAAACGGGTCTCCATAACCACCAAAATAGCTGGATTGTGATTAGCAACCAGCTCACTGACATCGGATTTGAAGGAAGGCTTCAACGCCCTCCTGCAGTTCCAGACATTCATCATGAGATGTTGATAAGGGCGACGGACACTCATCAGGAGGAGGAAGGGATAGTGCCTCCTCCCTCAAATTCCATCTGATCCGGCGTATCATCTCCATGGAGAACTCTCTCCCCGGCATCAGGGTAATGTAGTACTGAAGTACTCCCATATTCATGCCCTTGCATGCGAGTGGAAGCTGAACTCTGTTGTTGGGTGGAACACTTGAATTAACTTGAGGGTGTTCTTGCTCCCCATCATTGAGGTCAATATCTGAGTGGCTTCCAACATCCTTCTCTCCGAGAGAAAGGGGCTTTGGTCGAATTCGCATAAGAGGGGCACTAGAGATTGCTGTGGTGCACTCCTCCATGCTACTACCTTCGTCTCTGTTCTCTCTTATATGTCTGACTTGAAGACCCACCAAGGATGACTCATTTGATGCCATGCCGGTCGGATAGCGCAATCATACCCATCCTTGCACTGCTCTCCATTAGTGGAAAAATGAATTTCCATGCTTTGGCTTCACTATCTCTATTTTAAATCTCAAATGCAAATCACCCTTTCACTTTCAACATTTGAATCCAAAATTCCTCTCAACCCGTAAAGCCTTCTCTCTGCTCCACTTCAGATTTGGACCTTCCTTTTTTTTTTTTTCAAATTTCTCTCTTTAGTCAATGCACATCAGATTGTGGTCGGAGTGGAAACTATCAATCATTCAATACCACATTCGGTTTATTGCTTGCAATCCAATAGTAATTCTTGTTTCCTCTATCAAATATATGGTAATCAAATTTCTTTTACATATCAATCTCTTTTCTTTTTATTTCTTTCCCTCTTGATTTTATTTTTTGTTATTTCACAATGTTGAATTATCACTTAATCATAATGCAATTTCTAGTTTGGTTAATATTTTTAGGACGAGTTTGGCTATAGTTTTTTTTTTGAGAAAATTTTTTCTTTTTACCTTTTTAGTCTTAGCTGTTTTTTTAAATAATATAACTTTTAGGTTTTATTAGGAACTAAACTAGTTTTTAGCTATTTGTTACACTTTAACGTAAAACTTACCAAAAATTATATCTTTTTGATAAATACTATGCAAAGAACTACCGAAAATAAACAAAATCCAAGCGGACTCTTAGCTTCCTACTGTTTCTCAAAAAAAAAAAAAAAAAAAATTCCTATTAAGATTAAAAAATTGTACTTTTGATTTCGTTAACATTCTTCTTTGTTTCTTCATTCAGTTGCCAAACAAATTGCCCCTCTACCAGCCATTGTTACTAGCACCCCCACCTAAGTTTTTTGGAATGTCCATATGAACATTCTCTTTGAAAGATTTTGGAGCTTATGTGAAGTTAACAATGGCGGAAGTGTATAACAGAATAGAGAGAGAGAGAGAAAAGAGAGAAAAATGATCTTTACTCAGAAATTGAAAAAATGATTATACAAGCTCAATCCTACAGAGTATAACTTAGTTCCTATTTATAGGACCTGGACTAGACCACTTCTAGAACCTTCAACCTACAGATTCATAACCACCCCTGTAACAAATTCTCCGTGATTCCAGGATTGGCAGTTACCAGGACAGTTGTGGAACTCTGGCTCTGGCTCACCTTCAAGAGGAAGCACTCAGTGATGAACAATATGTACACAGAGGAGGGAAGAGTCAGTGCCTAAATACTAACATTGAAGAAGCTTTAAACGGCACCGTTCTACTAAAGTAAAAACGTCACCATTTTTCCCATTACAACTTAAGAGACATATTTAATACATTTAATACGACACCGTATTGAACTAGCCATTAGAATCTAGCCGTTGGTCTTCTTCTTCTTCCAGTCTCAATCTCTGTTTTCTAGTTTCATTACTCTCTTTAACACTCTTAGCAGTGTACTTTGACTTATTTTCTTTACTTATACTCAATTTTGGTATGTTTTCTTTACTTATTTTCACTTATATATGAAGAAGATCATGGAGCATACCACAAATGACAGCTTAAGAATTACCCACAATTCAAGACACATATGAAGATATTCAGTAGTAGTTGGCTTAAAACTCTTTAGTTTGCTAAGTAGTAGTCAGTTTAAACCTCTCTTTTTGACATAATAAATAAATTATTAAAAAAAGATGTGTAAAATTGTGGGACTATTAAACTTATGTGACAAAATATTAGAATGTCAACAAATGGTTAAACACTTCGGTTTTATATTTTAGTTATGAACTTGCGAAAAATATTATTTTATTAAGAAATTAAGCAAAATTTTTTTACATAGTTTCAGAACTCCCATATAATAAAAATGAAAAAAAAAAAAAAAAACTAAAATACTAAAAGTAGATTTTACTTTCAGAAAATTATTAAGCAAAAACTATTGGTGCCTTGGCCTAGCTATGATAATGAGCAATTATTTAAATAAAAAAGAAGAAGAAGAAAAATACCCCTTTATTAAAACTAGTAAGTTACTCGTGCGATGCATAGATAATGTTGTAATATTTTATATAAGATGATTTTGGAGAATATTGTATAAAGTCTATAACATAATTGCTATAGAACTTTATTTGTAATGAGTTCATTATAAAAAACAATAGTTATAAATTTTACACACATATCCATTATAAATATTCAATTGCAATGATGAGAAATAAAATATATAAAAAAAAACTTTGGAGGAATATTATAAAATAAAAGTTGATATAGAATGTGTCTTTCTCTTTCTTCTTAATTCTAAAAACAAATACACATACTAAACACCCACGATCAATTACATCATTTACAAAAACCACAAATCCACAACGTCCAACCTTAACATCAAAATAGTAATTGCCGTATGTTGTCACTCAATATAAAATGCAAGTCCCCCTTTCTTTGGTTGTAGGCAACTCATACGAATTAGGATTAGATGAAACAACAATGTTAGAGCTAGGTAGGTGTCATTGAAAAATTGAAGGTAAATGAAATAGTTTTTAGTCTATGTATATTTGACATGGAATGGCTTAAAGGGCTATGGCTAGGTATATATAAAGGGGTAGAAGTGCAAGAGGTGAAAATTGTGAATTAAAATGCAAAGAAGTTTGTGTGTATGTGTGAGGGATAAAAAATCTTGAAACGTTGAACCAAATGATACAAGGAATATTTATTTTTTAATTAGAAAAGTTTTGAAACATTGAACCAAAAAGTCAATAATTAATTTATTCTTATTTTGAGAATATTTCAATTCTCTTTGCATAGAATGCGTCACTTGATAGAACCTTATTACTATTAGTCCTTACTTAAAAAAAAAAAAAAAAAACTAAAACAGTGGGTATGCTAAAAGACATGAAAAATAGAGAAATGTGTGGTGTAAGCTTAGGCAATTAATAAGATATTAATGAGATAATAGTAAAATAAGTTAATGTGAACTTTTGGGTAACAGTAAAAAAAAATAATAAAAGAGGTAAAAGAAAAGGCTAAATGCATAAGTGGAGCGCCACTTGACAGGATGTCATGCATTCCCGCATGAGGTCTCTGCTTTTATATATATTGATTGATTTGTGTTTAAACTCCAAAAAATTACCCAAACACATTTACATGAAGGGTTATAAACATAGAAAATTAATTAAATTTAAAAGAAAATTTCACTACAATAACCAAAAAAAAAAAACTTGTTTGTAGAGTTAAGCCGAAACTCCAATTCAATAATTAAAAACAATCCAAATTTATTTTAAAAAATAGAAGTTGAGTTAAAAGAGAGAGATCGACTGAGAGAGAGAGAGAGAGTCACGTGATATTTGAAGTTTTGAACTAAAACAAATCTATCATTAAAAAGATATGGAATGCACATTTTTAAAGTATATCATAGAAGATATATTTGGAACCACCTGAAACTTTGATAGGTAGTAGAATTTTTGTTAAATTCTATGATCTAAAAAAATATAGGAGAAAGTCCAAACTAGATATACTTAAAGGCACACTTCTATTTTAACTTTTTAAGATCATTAACCAACTTGCATGAAACTTTTGACATGTTTGGCCTTCATATGTCAGTGTTTTGTTGTTTGGATCAATTGCTCTTGAGAACGACCATTTGTTATTGCATATTTTAACCAAAAATTTAAGTTTTAAGCTTTTTAATGTCTTATGTTTTTATACATATTTCAATTTATACTATAGTTTATTTCCAAATAAATTATGTTTCTGTTGGAATTTTTTTTTTAAAAACACATTTCATACCTGGAATATTAATCCAAAAAATTTATGTAATATCATTGTACTTTTTAATTATATTCCTTTAAAGAATATTGAATTCTCTCACACATTGTGTGGGTCAACAATTAGTTTGACCATAATAAAACTTAGACTATTTAACCCACACAAGGGATAATGGAGTACTGATCCAGTTAATGGGTGTTCTTAGGGAATTTAGAAAAATTTTAATACCACTTTCATGGAAAATATAAAAATTTTTCAAAAAAGTTAGTTGTTTTTTTTTCCTATAAAAATTTTCTAAACTTATTTTCTTAACCAATTTCCTTAGAGCATTTTTTTTTAACTTTCTAGAAATTTTGTAAGTATGGAGGATATAATATGAAGATGTAATCTAATGGTGGATTTGTCAAAATTTATCTCTAATAAAAAGATATTGAGTAAGATTGTAGCATAAGGCTATAGCCAATTTTGTAATTAAACGTTGTCATTTTTTATTTTATAGGTAACTCTGACCCCACACACACACATATATAAAGAGAGAAGAAAGACTATCAGCTTTATTAACTTAAATTAACCATATTGGCCTGAACAAAATTCGAAGATTGGGATGAAACATCCTCCAACCACACAGTACAGTCTGAAAAATTTATTGCTAATTTTGCCAAACTGTGAGTAGCTTTATTGCCATCTCTCTTAGTATGAGAGTGAGACAATGTGGAAAAGGAACTAGAGAAGAGGCTAGCATCCTTAAGTAATAAACCATAAGCCGCTGACCCCGATTCCTCGTTTTCCAAGGCCTTTAATACTACCTCAGAATCTCCCTCTAAAATAGCCCAACGTATGCCAAACTCCAAACCAAACTTGAGGGCTTCTTCACCTTATTTGGATATTCTAAAGCCTAGATTTCTTTCCATAAGTCCTTCTCCAAGCCTGGTGGTTCTTTTATGATGTTGAGAGCTGTTTCTTCCTTCAAGAATCGATAGCCTGAGACAAAGGGATTTTCTTAAGAGTCCTTCTAGTGCCACATAAAGTGGCACAGAAAAAGCCACAACTCGCCCATGTGGCGAGTTGTGGTTGGTGGAGGGTTGGTGGGGGGACACCCCTCCATCAACCATAACTCGCCACATGGACGAGTTGTGACTTTTTTTGTGCCACTTTATGTGGCACAAGACTTTTCCTTTTCTTAATTGCATTAGCTTTTTTAGGCACAAAAATACCTCCAACCATACCACTGTAAGATGGATTTCCATGCATAGGAACCTGAGGTCGATTCTTTAGCCTCCATTAAAGAACAAATAGGGAAAAACGAAGCTTTAAAGATTCGGTAAAAGAGAGAATCCTTGTTATTTAGGACCCTCCAAGCTTGTTTTTCTAGCAAAGAATCATTAAACAAGGTTAGGTCTCTAAAGCCCATCCCACCAACCATTTTGGACTTCGTCAGTAGGAAACTGTTCTCTCACATACCATCATTAGATCCACCCATCTTGAACAAAAGCCCATTTTTCTCATGAGTTTTTCCAGAAAAATCCATCCCACTCAATCAAATACCAAAATCTGATCATATTGTTATTTATATTTCCTTTGTTGATATCATAAATGACTCATTAAATTAACATTGCTGAAAAAAACCTACCAAAAATATCTTTTATTTTTTATTTTTTATAATACACAGTTTTTTTTTTTATAATTATTTTTAATCTATGATGTCCACTCTTAAAGATTGTTCTTAGTTTTTGGAGTATGCGAGAATCAAACTCTAGGTTTTTTATTTGATGACAAGAGACTTTTACTAGTTTAACTAATTAGAACCCATAAAACAAGGCTTAAATGATTGATAAAAGAAAGGAAAAAAAACACACACACACACACAATTGCCTTGCATTTATCTATGGGCTAAACTTAGATACAATACTCTTAAACTTCTCTCTTAAATTTTAGCCATTTCTCTATTTTAATAGCTTAGCAAGTGGGGGATTTTGATTTCGATTTGCAAGTAAATCAGAGATCAAGACAAAAGAAAATCAAATGGAAACTGTGAATTCAAAAAAGTGCTTAGAAGATCTTAAATTTCAGCCACTAAATCATTGAAGAAGAAAACTAGATGGCTTCAGTTCATATTTTTGTTACGATATAAGTGTCTCACATGACTTAAGTACAAGTTTAACCATGTGTATACAAGCTCTTGGGCACCATTCTCTTACAAGTCAGTCGATTTTTAAAAGTGAGTTCTACCCATGAGTTTGTATCAATCTTTCTAACTTCTCCCATCAAATCTCACAAGAAGAAATCTAAATTTAGTAAAAACTACCATCCTTCAATAGTTTTTTTTTCCTACGCTTTCTTGGGAACCAAATAGAGTTCAAACGAGATGGTTACTGTACCAGAGCATAAACAAATGTTCTTGGAGACGGTAAAAAAAGAAACAACAATAAGAAGAAATTTTCTAAGAGGGAGAACGTGTGGAATGGGAAGAAGTTGGAGAGACTTGAATTGAAGAAGTACACATCTCTTTTCTCACGGGCCACGGAAGGGAAATATATATATATATATATATATTTATATAAAGATGGGATTTTGTTATTATCAGTTGTTGTACTATCTAAGATATTGTATCTAAGTTTTGACCATTTATCTATAATTTATAAAAAAAAATACATATAAAATGAATAATTTTTCATTTTTCTTGATTTCATCAAATATCTCCACGACTCCATGTAAGCCGGTTTTCTTTCTTAAGAAAGAAAAAAAGTCTTAAGTGCAACTACAATTTATTAAAAAATATATATGTTACTTTTAAAAAAAGAAAAAAAAAAAAAAAACTACCACAATTCTTGAAAATAAAATTATTTCTCTTAGTCCATTTATATTTTATTAGCTTTGTGAGAGAAAATAGTAATGAGATCCTTCCTCAAGTTAGATCCTTCTAGATCCAATAGGAAAGTCATTTATTTAAAAAAAGTCTATGACATTACTCATTCTGCAAAGATAACTACAAAAAATTATTTTAAGAAAATTATTTTCTAACTTACATACTCTTTTCCTTTTCTTCGCATCCGGATGCAAAAAGTATCTATTTTAGATTCTCAAAACTTACTTTATTTATTTTACCATCCAATTTTACAATTTATTTTATCTATTGTACTATTTTATTTTACAACTCACCCAACATCCCAGTTTTTATTTTTACACTCAAAAATAATATAAACTATACTTTACATACAACTCAAAAATAATATAAACTATACTAACAAATAATATAAACAAATCAATTCTACAGTGATGTGACATAACCGGATAAAACATGTTTTTGGTGTGTGAGGGTGTAAAATAGCAATATGGGGGTTTTACACTCTAATGCTAAGGGCCCGTTTGGTAATGCTCTTCTAAGTTATTTTTTGAGAACATAAACATGCCCAAATATAATAAAAAATTAAAAAAAAATTCTATTATGTTTTGAGAACATAAACATGCCCAAATATAATAAAAAAAATTTTAAAAAAATTCTATTATGATTATTCAACACAAAATTACAGAAATCTTGGCAATATGGATTCCTTTTCTCACATTGGGTGTTCTTTATTTTTTTACATTTTGAAAGACAAAATAGTTTGGTTTTGGGGACTTGGATGTATATCTGCTTAGCTCCTACAGATAGGGGTGAAGCTTTCGTCAAAAATACTAACATCTCGGAACATATTATTAGGAGGAGAGCTTCTGAGATTAAAAAATTCAAGAGCTTTGCTTTTGATATCATATAAATACCATCCTTGTGCATCGACTGAAAATACTAGTATTTTCCCTATCCTGAGGCATTATACACATTGTGGATATGAGTCAGAAGCATCATATTCATATTGTTGGAAATCCTCAAAAAAGACTCTAAATCGAAAGTCCCATTGATGATTCTCCAGCATGATATATACATCTAAGTATTGCTCATTGAGTTCGACGAAGTCAACTAAACACAACCTCCCTTCTTCATGTTCTGCCAAATACAAAGTCTTTAAAGGACGCGTGTCAACTTGTGGAGGTAGACCGATTTCTTGGAATGTTTCATCACTAACATTAAATGCTGTAATGTGATGATATTGATATTGATTTTGGTTTTTGGAGTAATTCAACCAGTAGAAAGTGCCATTAATACAGAATGTTATATTATTAGAAAAAGGATAGGACGATGGGATGTCAATAATCCTCCATGATGAATTCGAACGACCCACGGTTATTATTGCAGCCTTGAATCCAGAAAGTGGAGTCTGATTAAACAAATCTCCATACACATAGTGAAAGACGCTCAATACTTTATATTGCTTTGTCAGAGGACAATATCCAAATCCAGATAATATAACAGACCTTCGTGAATCTAGAAAAGCTGGAAAAGCATCGCAAGGACAAGGTGGGAGACTAACAAACTCTCCTGTGTGGGATTGAATACATAAAAATCTTGGCCATCGTTCAAGCAGATCAAACCGTCCAAGGAATGTACTTGGCCGATACTCAGGAACCGCGAGTACATGTTTGATCTAAATACGTCTTTTTTCAAGAGAGTCTTAAACCCACCTCCTACTACTTGTAAAGAACGTATTTCAAAGGAAATCTTGCAATCACGAGAATCACGATGGGTGTGCAAGCAGACGGTCCCACGAGATGTTTCCCTCAAGCGCTTCAAGTGTAAAGCTTCAAAGTCACTGACTAACACAGACCATGCCTTACACACGCACTTCAATCTGAACACACAATCCAGTGGAAGCCGTGAGAATATATATGAGAATATATGGAGGATGCATGATATCATGTGGGAGAGAATCGTAACTGCTGCCTCCTTCCATCGTTCTTATTTCTTCTTCTTTGGCTCGACTATCTGAAACACAGTAATATACTAATAACGTGTAATAGTCGCGCATATATATATACAAAAAAATAATTTAGGGTTAGATGAGAGAAGGGCCCAAGCCCGGATCCAGATACTCTCCATTTCAAAGAGAAATGGAGAGTGTCCAGTTAAGGGACATGATGCATCTAAAATAAATCAAGGGTGTAAAAACTGCCATGTCAATTAAAATTTAAAGTACTTAACTCTTGAAGCTCAACTGTGGTTAAACAAAAAGGTTAACTCAGCAAACCCATCTTATCTCTATCTCTCTTCTCCATCGCCGAATATATCAAAATCACCAACGCCGTGCTTTGCTCTCTCAATCTCTCTTCTCCATCGCCGTATTGTATTTCTTTCTTAATTGAGGTTCCAAAAAGATATGGCTGATCTTGCTTCAAGGGGTGTTGCGGGGGCAGCTTTTGGAGAGGGATTTGCTATTTTGCACGATACAGTTAAGCATGTGGTAGGCCAAATCATCATGTTCAAATCCGAACTCAAATGCTTAGAATCCACGCTAGATGGTGTGGCACCAATGGTCCGAGAAATAGAAGAATTAAGCCAAACATCCAAAACTTCTTTGAAATGTCCAATTTGGTTCTTTAAACATTAACGGCGTGTAAGGCCGTTTGTGCATTCTCTCCCAGTGCAAAGCTACCTGGGATTTCTAAAGGAAGACTACAATGACAACAAGCAAGTGGGACATTAACACCACACAATTTCATGTTTCATTAACACCACACCAACGATTTTCTTAGACTTTTTCTTAAAATAAAATTATTAATAATTTTGTGTTTGGTAGCCAAGAAAATCCAAAGAAAAAGTCACATGGATCTTCCCCATTATGTGTTTGGTAGCCAAGAAAATCAAAAGAACAACCCATAAATCTTCTTCATTCCTAAATCTAATAAGTAGCCAAAATATCGAAAGGACAACCCATATAGTCTCATCTGCTCTTTAGACTCCTTTACTCAGTGTTTGGTTGCCGAGAAAACCAAAAGTAATTTCTTCATCTCTTTCACAAAGAAACCCATGAAAACCCAAATGACCTTAACCCAATCACACCAGCCAAGGACCAAGGTCCAAAATTCCATCACAATATTGCTATT
>JARYZH020002294.1:0-16959 GCA_030021035.2 Notholithocarpus densiflorus | reverse complement strand
CATTACATTGATAATAATACCTTTAGCATTTACAAAAAAAAAAAAAAAAAAAAAAAAAAAAAAAAGAAAAAAGAAAAAGAAAAGGTAGAAATGACAAACTCCTAACCATTTACTCACACAATTGAGCTAGAACTAGTGGGGATCATTACAATAACAACTTCTTGAGAGCATTGCTCCTTAGTTACTACAGACTGAGCACAAAAAATATAGCTATCTATAAACTATAATATGCCATTCCTGAAGCCCTAAAAGGAGAAATTTGGAGCATGTGGTGTCCACTGTCCATCCTATCAGATTAACTTGATTTTTTTTTTTTTTTTTTTTGGTTTAATCTTGAGCTTGACTAAAGCGTTTGTCATAGCATAATCTAGGACACATCTATGTATAGAATGGGGGAGATGGAGAAATAGGAGAGGAAAGTAGAGAAGAAGATGATAAGAATATATTATATTCTTTTCTTCTTGCTCCTCTGCTTACTTCCTCTCATTTCCCTCCATCCAAACATATGGGTAAAGTCATCATTTAACTATCTTTCTAGGAAGGTAGGAAGTATCCAATTTTAAAACCAATTTTTGAGGGTAAGAAGTATCCAATTTTAAAGGTATTTATTTATTTATTTTCTTACTTGAAATTTGTTAAGACTGCGATGCTAACCACTACTTCTAAAACCAATTTATGTTAAGAAGAGACACATTTTAGTTTTTGCAAGACGCAAAGTCCGACCTCTATACATGTTGCCAGTGGGCATAAGAGGTTTTACAATGCGATGTTCCACAGGCTGGGCTGTCAAGCACCAATATGCTTGCACATTATAGCGACTCCTTAGGGTGACCCATAAGGCCAACAAAATTATTTTAACTAGAAAAAAGGAGAAAAAAATGTTGAAATTGGGTCCCGTGCGCTTTAACTATCCCATAGTAACCTAAAAAATGAAGAACTTATTATTCGGTCCTACGTTTCCCTTTGACAGCAGTTTGAACCAAGACCTCCAAATGTTGTACAGTGGCATAACTACCCAACCTAACAATGTGATTTTACATTAAAGTGTAGTAAACTAGAGGAGTTTAATAATGTCATTGATTATCATAATATATGTGCACAATGTATCTATATATAATATCTAAAAGTTGAAGCATAATATTTATTATTCTTATACTCCTATTGAGTTATATCAGTATAGCATTTTAGTCCATTTGATCCACTTCGGTCCATCTCGGTTTGCTTCGATCCACATTGCTCCATTTGGTCCAATCCATTCAACTTCAATCCATTTGGTTCATTTTAGTTACTAAAATTATTTAAAAATAAGAATTTTTGGAATGTGATGCTGTTTAGGGGAAGTAAAAAAACAAATTTTCTTTTAGAAACAAACACACATGTATACACACACAAGGAAGAGGAAAATAGGTTCTAATACAAAAACACACTACAAACTCCACTCAAAACTCAAAAGTCATAGTAACTTTTAAGGGAGGATGGGGAAAAAACAAAAATGATTAGTTTTTTTTTTTTTTTTTTTTTTTTGAGAAATTAACTGGATATGCTACTAATTAAGAAGAACATAAAGATGAATTTTTTTATAGTAATAAAAAAAGGAGAAATATAGAGAGATAAGGTTTAAAGAAAAAAAAAAAGGTCATTTTTTTAGCATTTGTTTAGAATAAATTTTTTAGCAATTAATGGCATATGCTAATTAATAAGGAGAGAGAGAGAGAGAGAAGAAGAAGAAGAAGAAGAAGAAGAAGAAGAAGAAGAAGAAGAAGAAGAAGAAGATAAATGGTTATTTTTTAAAGATATTAATTGGTTTAAGGAAAGTAAAAGCATATATAAATGGTTATTTCTTTAGCATTTGTTTAGAATTATTTTTTTTAGCAATTAATGGCATATGCCAATTAACAAGGAGAGAGAGAGAGAGAGAGAGAGAGAGAGAGGAAAAAACATAAATGATTAGTTTTTTTTTTTTTTTAAAGATATTAATTTTTGTAATTATAGTTTTAAAAAAAGTATATATGTCATCATTTATGTTTGGAGAAAGTGACAATAGCATCATAATATATATTGATAGGCCAAGAATGTATTGACCCATTGTGATAAATTAACCAATTGATTTAGCCAAGTTAATTAATTAATTCAATTAACATGCAAAACACATGGTAGCATAAACAAATCACCAATTAACTAAATGCAGCGGAAATTAAATTGACATGGTGATTTGTTTACGAATGGGAAAAACCTACACGACAAAAACCCCCACCGGGTGATTTTAAGGTCACCACTCCCGAGAATCTACTATTATCAAAACAAGTGGTTACAAGTAAAGGAATCCTAGTACTTTATACCAACCTACAATTGAACCCTTACCCTAATACCCAATTGGACTCTTTCTGTAGTGACAATCTCTCCTTTTCAATGCATGGCTCCCAGTACGTGACTAACTAATAGATGCGTGGATCCTAGTACGCGACTTAATCACCAACTTGAGAAAGATGTTGGCTGCAAAGTTCTTCAATTCATCACATGATGAAGATCACAAAGCTCTTTAGTCACAAAACCCTAAGGTGTAAAAACACAGCAGCTTCTTCAAGAGAAAGATGAACTAGGGCAAAATCAGTCTCCGGTCACAATTTGCATGAACAAAACTTTGCTTCATACTTGCGTAACCTTTTACGGCCCTTAAAATAATCTTTATATATGTTTAGGGTTATGAGAAAAGAAAGCCCAAACATATACACACAGATTGGATGCAAAACAGAACCGAAAATCTGTTTTTCATAAACCTCGACAGATAGGGTATCTATCGAGCTAGTTGTCGAGTTTTAGACTTTAGCATCTTTTTTAAACCTCGATAGATACTAGCTATCGAGCTTTAAAGACTAGCACTTCTTCACTTGTTTCTTGTACAAATTTGTATGGCTTTAACACTTAATCTTGGAACCTTGTTCCTTGAAGTATTAAACACATCCTAGATCTACCCAATTATGAGTAAAGTGCGTTTTGTCAAAGGATTAGCCAATTCTAAATTGACATATATTCCTAACATCAAATCACATATGTCCCAACAATCTCCTCCTTTAGCAATTCGTGACAAAACCACAACAAATAAATGAACATATGAGAGAAGTCATAAATCACTCAACTCATATTCACTTGTTGAATACAATAAAATCTATCCTAACACAAACTCTTGAAAAACTTTGCAAGAAAAGAGTTTATGGCAAGTAGACTTTGACAACCTGTATTTCTGAAACACTTTAAACAAAATTCATCAAGGCATCTTAGTGTGAAATAGAAATATAAGATTGCATACATTATATAAGAAGCATGTGCATAAATAGAGAAAAGAAACAACACATGTAAAGATAGGTAAAAGAAAGTAATAACAACCTCAATATATATATCAACATAAGTACAAGGTGTGCTATCACTAAGTGGTCATAAGACCAATGTACAAGAGATAATGTATCTAAACTAAAAGGAAAAGAAAAGATACAAAAATCCTCACTACATCCCTTATATACACACTCCCCCTAACACAAAATCTCCTATACTAACCCTCCCCTTATGAGTATAACTATTCTCATCTGAAAACTACTCCTCCTTTTTGTCACAAGTGACAAAGGGCAAGTACATCAAGTAGACATCTCATCATCACTGGGCGAGCTAGCACCATCATCCTTATCAGCATCCTCACTACCGGAACCATCGTCACTCTCATCCTTAAAGACTGGTGGAGATTGAGAGGAAGCAACAGTGAAACCACCCATGACAGCCTATTGTCGCATGATACAACCGACACGAGTGTTCACCTGAAACAACTCATCACTGTGAGTGTCAAGGCGAGCATCCATACGCACAAGTTGTGCCATGATGGCCTCAAGTGTCACTCCACCCGCAGAAGATGAAGGAGCAGAGGTGGATGGAGTGATAGAAGTTAGAGGAGTTGCTGTCTATGTCTGGGGCTACCTCGGTCTAAGCTGTGCCGCGCTCCGTCTAATGGTAGCAGCGTCTATGGCACCCATCAAGGAAAAATGAGGAGACTCGGGATAGGAGACGGAAAAATGGAAGGATCCGCGTGATAGCCGAAGGAAAAATGAGCTTATCACGGGTCGTCGTATCCCTATAGACATCTATAAGGGATAAAATAAAGTGAGAAGGGAAGTCGATAGAGATATCCTCTAAGAGGGACAACAAAAATCGAGCACGAGACTCTGTAATGAAGTTATAGTGAGACAAAGGATGAAGAACAAATGTCATCACCATGTTAAGGAACCTTGGACCTTTTGCAAAGCCCGAGCAATGGGTGTTTTGACGATCACCCCAAGAAGAAGGTGTCTAACAAAAGCGAGACGAGAGTTCGTCTTTGGACACTGTCCTTAGACACTCACAGCCAGGGTAGTCAGGATGCGCTACCCTAGGAACATGTAGTACATCGGAGACAATCTCCAGAGTAACAACAGTGCGCGTACCTCGAACATGAGAGAAGAAATGAGATACAGAAGTATCGATTCCGTGCATATTGGAGTAAAACTCCTGTATGATCACAGAGGGACAAGTGACCGGGATATCACAAAGTGACTCCCAACCCTTACTGTGAATGACAGTGGGTAGGTTAGTGTCAGAAAAGTTCGACAGAATGACGTGGCGTTCCGAATGAATGCCTCGTCTACAAAAGTTCTCCAAAAAGTCCTTTCAGGCTTTATCATCATGAAACCGTATAGAAGAAGGTGTAGGGTCAGAGGAAGAAGATGCCCCAAAACCCAGAGGGTTTTGGTACAAAGTAAATTTGCGTTTAGGTGCCATAGAGCAGACTAACGCAAGAAAGAGAGAGAGA
The DNA here is from genome assembly GCA_030021035.2 of Notholithocarpus densiflorus. NCBI lineage: Eukaryota > Viridiplantae > Streptophyta > Magnoliopsida > Fagales > Fagaceae > Notholithocarpus > Notholithocarpus densiflorus. The sequence continues at coordinate 12,128 of JARYZH020002294.1, read as the reverse complement.
GAAAGAGACAATCAGAAAAGTACCAACAACAACAGTATAAGAATATAAAGAAATGAAGGTACGTATGCATGAGCATGTGACGTGCAAACTTAAATACATCATGGGCTCAGCCCAATCCAAACCTACTAGCACACAACATTGCAACAAAGTAAACACACATCTAAATGCATGGAACATTGTTATAATGAAAATGTGATGCAATGCATGATATTTTAAAATCATTTACACAAAGCCCCCCAAAAATTTCACAAAAACCTCAATAATTTTGAAAAATCCCAAAAATTTTCAAAAACCCCAAAGTTAGGTAAAAAATGCATGAAATGTATGATAAGATTATGAGAAGAAGATCATACCTGTGAAAAATGCAAGATCAAGACCAAAGAAGGAGTGGGGAAAAGATTTGGAGTGAGTGAGAGGTGTTTAGGAAGGTGAGAGGTCTGAAAGGATCGAGAGAGATCGAGAAAAGTGAGGGAGAAATCGCGCAGATCCTTTATATAGAAACTTCATAAATCTCGACAGATCGAGATGTGTCGAGAGGTGTCAAGATTAAAAATGCGTGTAATAACTGTCGAAGAGTTGTCCAGGATCTATCGAGAGGTGTCCACAGCAAAGGAATCTTGATGGATCGAGGAAGCTATCGATAAGCTATCGAGCAACTAGAAAGTATCTCGATGGATCAAGCAGCTATTGAGAAGCTATCGAGAATGCAATAAAAGGCAATTGAAGGTCTTGATAGATAGCCTAGCTGTCAAGAGGTGTCCAGTAGCTGTCGAGATTGCTTAAAAACAGTTTTTCAAGAAGAGAAAAATACAGATATGAATGCAATCAAGCATGCTATACAACTAATGATCCAAACTACATTTTAAGCTCTCAAAATCATCTCTCATCAAGGAAAAATGTTAAGCACATAGATCCAAAACACACACACACACACACACACTAAACACGTCTAACTAATTTTATAATTCAAAAACAAGTTAAGACAGTTTAGTGAGTATACATTTACACAAGTATTCCTTGTGATGGCCAAATCAAATTGTACCTGCACATGTATCAAAAGTAACAAAGAATATTGCGTGTTGTGTGTGAAAAACATCGCAAGATTTCATAAGTGTCTACATGTTATGATGATTTGAGATATGAGAAAATCACTTTAACTCACACACAATCATAACTGTTTGATGGGGACTATCACATTTGAGGTACATCCTATAACTCCCACATCTCCTAGAATACACGCTTGCAATCATGTATAAAGCATTTTGATTATTTTTGCTTTTTATTTTTCTTTGCATATTTTTCTTTTAAGCAAACCATGCATGGGCATATAAGAGATAGAAAAGAAATACCCAATGATGTTAAGCATTTGACATTCCACTTTTGCTATGCCGAAGCATACAAATGTCATTTCATGATTGGTAGGCAACACTGGTGAGATGATTATTTATGCTTTTCTCTTAGGATTTTCTAGTCCTTCCCGTCAAAAAGAATGATACGAGTGTTAAGTACAAGAGATTACTTAATCTTACTCATCACAAACACGAGCCACAAAACTCACTTGCTTAGTTGTGCATAGAGATGCTCATCTAAGCTACAAAAGATACAAAGTTTAGAAAACTTTGTTTCATTGGCTATCCAAGGTACACAAGTACCAATGTACACAAACACACACTGTTTTTGTATTTTTCTGATTAAAAAAAAAAATTATATGAAAAACAAAATAAAGCAAAATTGAAAAATAAACAAACAAAAATATGTTAAACAAAACAATGCATAAAACTAGACTGACTCAAAACATGAAAGCAAAACACACAAGTAATGCAAAACAAAAACAAGAAGGGGAGAGAGAGAAAAAGGTGATAGAATCACTTGGAGCCATTTTCCTTCCACACCTTGGAAGAACCTTTCCGTTTAGCAAACCCTTGATCTGGCGGTGAGGGGGAAGAATTGAAATCGTTTAAGTTCGAAAGGAACATGAGGGCTTTAAGAAGATCTCCAAGAGAAGCAAAGGAGGATGGAAACTGATTCTGGTTTCCCGACGCGATCATGCTGTTGCTCTGTTGAGTGGCTAACCACTTATAGCAATTAGGTCGAGTATGTCCAGCTGCTCCACAGTGATGACAAAAATGCTGGTTTTTCTATTTGGGCTTTTAAGTATTTCCCTTCTTAGTCCTAGGGTTCTTGATCTCTTTCTTATCAAGCTTAGGGGTGCTCCTAAGATAGATTTACCCTTGTCTATTTTCTCACTAGCTAATTCATTTTTATCATCATTGTTCTCAGTTTCAATATTATCAGTAGGAAAAACAAAAACAGTAGTACTAGCAGAAGCAATACTAGGAGAAGAGAAATCGTACCCTAAACCGGTTCGATCGGATGCAGATTTCTGAAAATTGAGCATCTCATCGAGCTTTGCACTTGAAGTCCTTTCCAACTGGGCTCTGACTTGAAACAATTCTGCCTCAAGCTTTTTGGTCTTCTTAGCTAAGAAATTATTCTCAAATCTTAGTGCTCCAATGGTCTGATTTGCTTCATCAAACTTAGTGGAAATTTCTTCTCATTCAAGCTCCACTTCACTAAGCTTCTTGGTGGCTAACCTATACAACTTCTCATGCTTTTCTGAGACCTTGTATAACTTTGCATAAGCTGTGTGGATGTCATCTTGCTAATCCATCTTTTCAAACTTAGACTCCACCAATTCCTCTTCTTCATCCACATCTTCAACAATTCCTTCAGTAGGATTTACAGTGGCAGTGAAGGCATTTAGGATTCCATCATCCTTATTATCAGAATCATCCTCAAGCTTAGTGTCGCTCAACGTAGCAGCAAGTGCCTTGCTCTTTCCAATAGTCTTGAGATACGTAGGGCACTCTTATTTCATGTGACCGAAACCCTGACACCCAAAGCATTTTGGTCTTGAGGGACCAATGTACTGACCGCCATCCCTAGCGTCCTTCTTCCCTTTGTCTTGACTCTTGAACTGAGAAGAACTGGATTGCTTTTGGTCCTTGTCAAATCCTTTCGCGTTGGCATTCTTCATAAACTTCTTAAATTGCCTCGTGATATAGGATTTCATCTTAGAATCTTCATCGTCTGAAGACTTATCAGTGTCATTGCTCTTGGCCTTCAATGCCATGTTTTTGCTCTTGCTCGATTTCCCGATCCTTGTCAACCCCAACTCATAGGTCTGTAGATTGCCAACCAACTCTGTCAAATGAATTTTATCAATATCTTTTGATTCCCCAATCGCGATGATCTTGGCATGAAATCTTTCGGGTAGAGATCTGAGCACCTTTCTCACAATCTTGGGTTCAGGAATGGTTTCCCCAAGATTAAAGGCTAAGTTCACTATGTCCTTGAGCTTGGCATAGAACTCATCAAATGACTCATCCTCCTCCATCTTAATCTCTTCAAAGCTCGTAGTAAGCCTCTGAAGCTTTGAATCCTTGACAGTCTTGGTTCCTTCATAGGTTGTCTGGAGAATGGTCCATGCTTCCTTAGCAGTTTCAGTAGATGATATCTTCTTGAATTCCTCATTCATGACTACACTAAATAGAGCATTTAATGCCCTGCTGTTGAAGTTTGCCTCCTTTATCTTAGCATCATCCCAGTCGGCCGGCGCTTCCGTAGGCTTGGTCCAGCCTATCTCCACAGCTTGCCACACCTTTTCATCCAATAACTGTAAGAAAGCTCTCATGCGTACTTTCTAGTATGCATAGTTAGTACCATCAAATAAAGAAGGTATAATAAGAGACTGTCCTCTATCCATAACAAACAGAGGTCAATGGATCACACAACAAAGATTAACTTCTAATCAGAGTGTGCTTGCTCTGATACCACTTGATAGGCCAAGAATGTATTGACCCCTTATGATAAATTAATCAATTGATTTAGCCAAGTCAATTAATTAATTTGTTAGGACATATGTGATTTGATGTTAGGAACATATGTCAATTTAGAATTGGCTAATCCTTTGACAAAACGCACTTTACTTGTAATTGGGTAGATCTAGGATGTGTTTAATACTTTAAAGAACAAGAGTTCAAGTCTAGTATTAAAGCCATGCAAATCTGTCCAAGAAACAAGTGAAGAAGGGTTGTTCTTTAAAGCTGGACAGATTCTTGACTGATAGCTATCTATCGAGCTCGACAGATACTATCTATCGAGGTATCTATCGAGAATTACAAAATTCAGATTTTCAGATCTGATTTTCAGCCCATGCTTATGTATTTGTGTAGGGTTTCTTTTCTCACAACCTTAAACATATATAAGGCTTATTTTAGAGGCCGTCACATAAGAGAATACAAGGAGAACACATGCAAAAGGTGACCGATGCCTTAGTCTCTCTGAAGGAAGCTACTGCGTCTTTGCGCCTTAAGGTTTTGTAACCAAGTGCTTCTTGATCTTCATTGTTGATGAAGTGAAGAACTTTGCAACTAACATCTTCTTCAAGTTGGTATGTTAGTCACATACTGGGAGTCGTGCATATTTGGTTAGTCATGTATTGGGATCCGTGCAAAAAGGGTGGCGTTCATATATTGAAGAGTTCAGAGGCTCTGAAATGGTAGAAAGTTTTTGCTGTAAGTTCATCTACGGGGATTGTAGAGTCTAGGGACAAAGGTTTTGTACTAGATCTGAAACTTCTCTTTATTATAGTGGATTTCTTTTCGGGAAGGTTTCCCCCCAGGTTTTTTACTGTGAAACTAGTTTGTTTCATTGGTTTTCATGGGTCATCATATCTTGTCTTATTTAATTTTCCGCTGTGCATGATATTGACATGATATTGATGTTTGTTTGATTTAACAAGGTTTATTCATAATAAATCTAATTAACAACTTGGGTTTAAAACTTGTTAATTCTAACAACTGGGATCTAAATTTCCTAACAAGTGGTATCAGAGCAGGTACACTCTGATTGGATTAATTTCCTGAGTGTGATTCTTAACCCCTGTTGTCATGGAACGTGGACAATCTCTTTTGATTCCTCTTTTATTTGATGGCACTAATTATACGTATTGGAAAGTTCGTATGAAAGTCTTTTTGCAGGCTCTAGGTGAATAGGTATGGCAAGCTGTTGAAGTTGGCTGGATTAAGCCTAAAGGAGTGCCGGTGGATTGGGATGAAGAAACGATCAAAGTGGCAAATTTCAACAGTAGGGCCTTGAATGCTTTGTTCTGTGGGGTGACCAATGAGGAATTAAAGAGAATATCATCCACAGAAGTTGCCAAGGAAACATGGACCATTCTTGAGACCACCTATGAAGGTACTAAGGCAGTAAAGACTGTGAAGCTTCAAAGATTCACTAGTAGTTTTGAAGAAATAAGGATAGAGGAGGATGAGACCTTTGATGAGTTCTATGCTAAACTTAAGGATATTGTGAATTCCGCTTTCAATCTTGGAGAATCTATTGCGGAATCCAAAATTTTTAGGAAAATCCTTAGGTCCTTATCTGAAAGATTCCATGCCAAGATCACTGCCATTGAAGAAGTGAAGGACATTGATCAAATTCCTTTAACTGAGCTTGTAGGGAACCTTCAAACCTATAAGATGGGATTAGGTTTAATGGGAAAAGGTGGAAAGAATAAAAACTTGGCTCTTAAGGGTATAGAGGAAGAGATTGATGACTCTAAAGATGAAGATGAAAGCAAAAATGAAGATGATGATGATGAGGAGGATGAGGATTTAATTTTCATAGCTGATGAGATTATCAAGCTTCTTCAATTTAGGAAAAAGGATAAGGGCAAATCTCCTAGGAAATCTAAATTCTCAAGGAAGGGCAAGAATGAGAAACCCCTTATCCAATGCCATGAGTGCAAAGGTTTTGGTCATATGAGGATAGAGTGCCCAAACTACCTTATGAAGAAAAAGTCCAAGAAGTCAAAAGATAAGGGATTGGTTGCTACCTGGAGTGATACTAAGAATGACTCTTCTAATGAGTATGTGGATGAATGTGGTCACTTTATGGCTTTTGTTGCCACAACCGATAAGGTGATTGTGGAGAGTGCTAGTGATAGTGAGGATTCTTCTGATGATGAAGTACCCAAGAAATTGACCCTTCTGGAAGCCTATGATAAGCTATGCACTGAATTTAAAAAATCTGAAAAGACTTTTCATCTTTGTAGAAAAGAGCTTAATGAGGTAAAAACTGGAAAAAATGATCTATTAGTTAAATTAGATGAGACTACAAGGTTGGTTGAGACTCTTGTTGTGGAGAACACCTCATTAGAAGAGAAGGTCAAGAATCTTGAGGTAGAGCTTAGTCAAGCTAGAACTCAAATAGAGAGCATGTCTAGTGCAAAGCTTGATGAGGTATTGAGTGCTCAAAAGCCTAGTTCAGATAAGACTGGCTTAGGATATGCTGTCTCCTCCAGCCCCTCCTCTTCCACAGCTTCTGAATCAAGTACTATCTTTGTACCCCAATCTAAGAAATGTGATAAATGTATGAAATCCATAACTCATTTGTCTAATTCTAAATCCTTTGTTAGACCTCATGTTTGTCATCATTGTGGTGTTTCTGGACAAATTCGTCCTAATTGCTTTAAGTTGTATCCTCAAAAGCAAGTGTCCAAACGGTCCCAGGTTTCCTCTCAAGGACCTATACTTTTGTTTGGAGAGTTATTAAAAGCTTTGAGCTTTTTAACTCAATTTTAGGAGAATTCTAATTCTTCTATGTCTTTTAGTAGACATACTAAGACACGTGCCTTTTCAATTTCACGGCCAAAGACTCGTACTGTGTGGGTGAGAAAGGAGCCTAAGACTTAATTATCTTTTCTGTTTGTCCTCTACTTTAATTCTTTCTATCTAAAGTAGGACTCTTTTTGCTTGATTTCTTATCTGCTTTTGGAATTATGCTTTTATGAATCTGCATCTATCTTCATACTTTCATGTTGTTTAACATGTTTTTGTTTGGTTACCTTTCAGTTTTGTTTTATTTTGTTTTTTATATAAAAATAAATAAAAAAATTGAAAAAACTAGAAAAATACAAAAACAGTGTGTGTTTGTGTACATTGGTACTTGTGTACCTTGGATGGTCATTGAAATAAAGTTTTCTAAAATTTGTATCTTTTGTAGCTTGGATGAACATCTCTATGCACAACTAAGCAAGTGAATTTTGTGGCTCGTGTTTGTGATGAGTAAGATTAAGTAATCTCTTGTACTTAACACTTGTATCACTCTTTTTGATGGGAAGGACTAGAAAATTCTAAGAGAAAGGCATAAATAACCATCTCACCACTGTTGCCCGCCAATCATGAATTGACATCTGTATGCTTCGGTATAGCAAAAGTGCAATGTCAAAAGCTTAACATAATTGGGTATTTCTTTTCTCTCTCTTATATGTCTATGCATGATTTGCTCAAAAGCAAAATATGCAAAGAAAAATAAAAGCAAAAAGAATAAATATGCTTTATATATGATTGCAAGCGTGTATTCTAGGAAATGTGGGAGTTATAGGATGTACCTCGAAGGTGATAGTCCCCATCAAACAGTTATGATTATGTGTGAGTTAAAGTGATTTTCTCATGTCTCAAATCGTCATAACATGTAGACACTTATGCAATCTTGAGATGTTTTTCACACACAACACACAATATTCTTTGCTACTTTTGATACATGTGCAGGTACAATGTGATTTGGCCATCACAAGGTTTACATGTGTTAATATATACTCACTAAACTGTCTTAACTTGTTTTTGAAATATAAAATTGGTTAGACTTGTTTAGTGTGTGTGTGTGTTTTGGGATCTATGTGCTTAACATTTTTTTTTTTTTTTTTGAGAGATGTTTTTGAGAGCTTAACATGTTGTTTGATTTTTTGGTTGGGTAGCATGCTTGATTGCATTCATGTCTGTGTTTTTCTCTTATTTGAAAAATTGGTTTTAAGCAATCTCAACAGCTTCTCGATACCTCTCGACAGCTGGTCTATCTATCGAGCCCTTTGATCTTCTTTTTATCGCATTCTTGATAGCTTCTCGATAGATTCTCGATCCATCGAGAAACTTTCTGTCTACTCGATAGATGCTCGATAGCTGTTCAATCCATCGAGGTTAGCTTCTGCTCGATAGCTGCTCGACAGCTTCTCGATCTGTCGAGATCCTCTTGCATGCATTGTTTTTCACATGTTTTGCATCTTTCTATTATCTTGTCATCCATAGCATCTTGTTTCATTACATTCATGCATTTATGTGGATTCTTTGTACCCCCTTGAAAATCTTTATGTTTCTCGAAGAAGCTTTATAGTTTCTTGTACCCTTTGTCAATCATGACAAAAAGGGGGAGAAATTGTGGAGAATATGTGGTTTCTTTTTAAGATTCTACATGTTAGGGGGAGAAATACATGCCTTTGTAAGGAGGAGATGTGTTTCATCTTGTTAGGGGGAGTGTTTACCTTCTTCTTTTTGTATATTGGTCTTGTGACCACTTGACATACATTGTACTTACATTTGGTTTATATATTAATGTATGTTATTCACCTATCTCTTCATGTGTTGTTTCTTTTCTATCTTTATACACATGTTTCTTTTATGTATATGAAATCTATTATTTCTGTTTCACACTAAGATGCCTTGATGAGTTTTGTTTAAAGTGTTTCAGAGATACAGGTTGTCAAAGTCTTCTTGCCATAAACTCTCTTCTTGCAAAGTTTTTCATGAGTTTGTATTAGGATAGATTTTATTGTATTCAACAAGTGAGTATGAGTTGAGTAATTTATGACTTCTCTCATATGTTCATTTGTTTGTTGTGGTTTTGTCACGGATTGCCAAATGGGGAGATTGTTAGGACATATGTGATTTGATGTTAGGAACATATGTCAATTTAGAATTGGCTAATCCTTTGACAAAACGCACTTTACTTGTAATTGGGTAAATCTAGGATGTGTTTAATACTTCAAAGAACAAGAGTTCAAGTCTAGCTTGAAGCCATGCAAATTTGTCCAAGAAATAAGTGAAGAAGAGCTGTTCATTAAAGCTAGACAGATTCCTGACAAATAGCTATCTATCGAGCTCAACAGCTGCTCGACAAATACTATCTATCGAGGTATCTATCGAGAATTATGAAATTCAGATTTTCAGATCTGATTTTCGGCCCATGCTTATGTATTTGTGTAGGGTTTCTTTTTTCATAACCCTAAACATATATAAGGCTTATTTTAGATGCCGTTACATAAGAGAATATAAGGAAAACACATGCAAAAGGTGACCGATGCCTTATTCTCTCTGAAGGAAGCTACTACGTCTTTGCGCCTTAGGGTTTTATAACCAAGTGCTTCTTGATCTTCATTGTTGATGAAATGAAGAACTTTGCAACCAACATCTTCTTCAAGTTGGTATGTTAGTCACGTACTAGGAGCCGTGCATCTTTGGTTAGTCATGTACTGGGATCCGTGCAAAAAGGGTGGCGTTTATCTATTGAAGAGTTCAGAGGTTCTGAAGCGGTAGAAGGTTTCTGCTATAAGTTCATCTACGGAAATTGTAGAATCTAGAGACAAAGGTTTTGTACTAGATCTGAAACTTCTCTTTATTATAGTGGATTGCTTTTCGGGAAGGTTTCCCCCCAGGTTTCTTACTGTGAAACTAGTTTGTTTTATTGGTTTTCCTAGGTCATCATATCTTGTCTTATTTAATTTTCTGTTGTGCATGATATTGACATGATATTGATGTTTGTTTGATTTAACAAGGTTTATTCATAATAAATCTAATTAACAACTTGGGTTTAAAACTTGTTAATTCTAACAACTGGGGTCTAAATTTCCCAACATAATTCAATTAACTTGTAAAACGAGTGGTAGCATAAATAAATCACCAATTAACTAAATGCAACGTAAATTAAATTGACACGGTTATTTGTTTACGAATGGGAAAAACTTACACGGCAAAAACCCCATCGGGTGATTTTAAGGTCACTACTCCTGAGAATCCACTATTATCAAAACAAGCGGTTAAAAGTAAAAGAATCCTAATACCTTATACCAACCTACAGTTGAACCCTTACCCCAATACCGAATTGGACTTGTTTTGTAGTGACAATCTCTCCTTTTCAATGCACGGCTCCCGGTACGTGACTAACCAATAGATGCGCGGATCCCAGTACTCGACTTAATCACCAACTTGAGAAAGATGTTGGCTGCAAAACTCTTCAGTTCATCACACGATGAAGATCACGAAGCTCCTTGGTCACAAAACCCTAAGGTGTACAAACACAGCAACTTCTTCAAGAGAAAGATGAACTAGGGCAAAATTAGTCTCCGGTCACAATTTGCATGAACAAAACTTTGCTTCACACTTGCGCAACCTTTTATGGCCCTTAAAATAATCCTTACATATGTTTAAGGTTGTGAGAAAAGAAAGCCCAAACATATACACATGGATTGGATGCAAAACAAAACTGAAAATATGTTTTTCATAACCCTCGACAGATAGGGTATCTATCGAGCTAGCTGTTGAGTTTCGGGTTTCAGCAGCTTTTTTAAACCTCGATAGATACTAGCTGTCGAGTTAGCTGTCGAGTTTTAAAGACCAGCACTTCTTCACTTGTTTCTTGGAAAAATTTGCATGGTTTTAACACTTAATCTTGAAACCTTGTTCCTTGAAGTATTAAACACGTCCTAGATCTACCCAATTACAAGTAAAGTTCGTTTTGTCAAAGGATTAGCCAATTTTAAATTGACATATGTTCATATCATCAAATCACATATGTCCTAACATATATATATATATATATATTTATATATATATATATATATATATAATGGAGCGATGTAGTTTGTGGGAAGGAAAAAAAAAGATGTTTAGTTTTTTTTTTATTAGGAGAAATTCGCTGTATATGCTACTAAATTAAGAAGAGAGATGAGGCTTAAGGAAAGTAAAAACAAAAATTATCATTTATTTTAGCATTTGTTTATTATAAGTTTTTAGCAATTAATGGCATATGCTAATTATTAAGGATAGAGATAGATATTTTTTGAGAAGAAAATAGAGAGAGGTAATGAGAAGAAGAAAAAACATAAATGGTTAGTTTTTTTTTTTTTTTTAAAGATATTAATTTTTGTAGTTATGGTATTAAGAAATCATATATGTTATGTTATTTTTTTGTTTAAAATACAAAGTGCATGCTCTAAGCTTGACTGAAATTTATTTTAGTCCTCTAACTTTTGTTCAATTGAGTCATCTAAGTTTCAAAATTATTCAATTCAGGCATTTTTTCCAATTTAGTTTTAAAAAATTTCCATTAATTATGCAATTAACTAATGAAAAAAAATATTTTTGAAAGAAAAATTCTTACATAAAAAATCTATAAAATATTTTTATTAATTTTATATATTTTTTCATGTGAAAATAATATTTTGCAAGGAAAATTTATAACAAAATTGAATAGATCATCCCGAATTGAATAAATTTAAAACTTAGAAGACTTAATTGAGTGAAAGTAAAGTTTGAGTACTAAAATGAATATCAACCAAATTTAGAGGGTGCAATTTGCATTTTAGCCTTCTTTTTTTTTGGTGAAATCAACTGTATATACTACTAATTAAAAAGAAGAGAGATAACATTTTTGTAAAAAATAAAAACAAAAAGAGAGAGAAATATAGAGAGATAAGGTTTAAGGAAAGTAAAATCATAAATGGTCAATTTTTAAAGTATTTTTTAGAATAATATTTTTAGCAATTAATGGCATATGCTAATTATGAATGAGAGAGAGATAAGGAGAAGAAGAAAAAACATAGATGGTTAGTTTTTTAAAGATACTAATTGTTGTAATTATTAATTTTTTTGAGAAGATAATTGTTGTAATTATATGTTATTAAGAAAACATAGGTGTTATCATTTTATGCTTGAAGTAATGCTACATGTACAATAAATTTTACAATTTTTTTCATACTTTATTGAGTTGGCAAATTATAATTGGTACAACATCATTCCCACATGAAATCACCACCATTATCACTTTGATATGAAATTTTTTGTGTTCTTAGACTTGTAATTTACATCGTCATAAATTATATTTGTCCACGCTAAACCTAACCAAATTATAAGTTTGTAAGTATAGTAAATATAGTAGATCACTATATTTACCAATAAAGGATAACAAGAGTAAGTTAAACTGATTATTTATTAATATTAAATCTATTCATT
>JARYZH020002293.1:0-16963 GCA_030021035.2 Notholithocarpus densiflorus | reverse complement strand
CAAATTATGACAACCTTGTCAGAGCCCCCAACCGACAATTTTTTTTTAAAAACACCATATATATAATGTTGGAAATTAAGATAAATACTAGATTCCTAGCTGGATTTTACCGTGATGTCGGCCTTTTGATAAATTGTGGCCTTTAGCAGCTATTTACTTCGGCCTTCAGCAAAACTTTTATCCAGCCTTCAAATCACTACAACATCTCCCAATCAAATGTAATACTCCTTTCATATAATTTCAAAAAGTTGGATGTAAATTATGTAATATACCACTAGAGAGATTGTTGGAGCTGATTTTTGTGGGTTTATTTTCCAAAATTTTGAGGAAAATGACTTTAAAGAACCTTCTGAAAATGCTCCAAGGTTTGTCACTAACATTAATAGTTAATAACGGACTAAAACTAAGGCCCAACCCTCTACCTCATATTAAATATAAACATAAACATGCCTTCAGCTCCATTAATTGAATTTTAGCCCAACTTTGTTTCCAAACAAACTAAAAACCCAAATTAGTAGAATCCTTGCTTAAAAAGAAAAAAAGAAAGAAAAAACGTAAGTGTAGAAGCCCAATTAAATAGAGAAATCCAACAATTTCTTCTTTAGATCACTTATTTTTTATGATCACACTATCATTTATCTATAATCTATATATATTATAAAATTGAAATCTCTGACTTTTGTTTGACTTTTTTGGAGCTTGCCACGTAAGCTTTGCACTCTCCACAATTTTACACATCATCAATATTTAAAAAATATCACCGCACACCCTTGGTGCGATGTCACTCCATAAGTATAAGTGTTTGTAGAGTGTGAAGGGCAAGGGCCGGGGTTCAAGTCTCAAGGAGGGAGCTTCACACACATATACACTTAAATTAGGCTAGAGTAGAATTCTATCTTGTATAAAAAAAAAAAAAAAAAAATTTAAAAAAAACTCTCTCTCAAACGCAAACTTAGCCCAAGTCCCCCAAAAACAAAACACCCAATCAAAAACTCTCTTTCAAACACACTCCCATCTCCTCTTCTTCTTCAACTATCTCATTCAATGCAACTCCCTCTCCTTTTCTCAGCCTCTCTATCCAATCAACATCGAAAGTCCCCCTTTGTTTTGTGTGCTCCTTCGTCTTTTATTTCTTTGTTTCTTCTCTACCTCAGGTTTGTTTCTCTCTTTCTATGATCACTTTTGATAGGCCACAAACAAATTGACCCCTTGTGATAAATTAATTGATTAATTAGCCAAATTTATTAATTAATCAAATTAACATGCAAAGCGCGTGGTAGCACAAACAAATCACCAAATAACTAAATACGCAGTGGAAAATAAATGACACGGTGATTTGTTTACGAATGGGGAAAACCTAACGACAAAAACCCCACCGGGTGATTTTCAAGTCACCACTCTCGAAACTCCACTATTATCACAACAAGCGGTTACAAGTAAAGGAATCCCAAGTACCTTACCAACCTACAGTTGAACCCTTACTCCAATACCCAATTGGACTTGTTCTGTAGTGACAGTTCCCCCTTTTGATGCACGACTCCCAAGTACGTGACTAACCAATGCGCGGATCCCAATACGCGACTTTAATCACCAACTAAGAAAGTTGTTGACTGCAAAGTTCTTTAGTTCATCCACACGATGAAGATCAAGAAGATACTCGGTTACAAAACCCTACAGTGCACATACACAGCAACTTCTTCAAGAGAAAGAGATGAACTAGGGCAAGAACTTCGTCTCTGGTTACAAATTGCTTGAACAGAGTTTGCTCAATGCTTGTGCAACTTATTCACAATTTGACGGCCCTTAAAACAATCTTTTTATATGTCTAGGGTTAGAAGAAAAGAAGGCCCAAAGACAAATTCACGGATCCCAAGAAAATCATATTAGAATTCTGAAATTCTTAAACCTCGACAGATAGAAGCTGTCGAGCATCTGTCGAGCTAGCTGTCGAGCCACGGGGCTGAAACAGCTTCTTAAACCTCGACACATGCTAGCTGTCGAGCTTTAATAACTCTGCACTTTCAGCTTGTTTTCTTGGACGGACTTGAAAGCTTCAACACTTGATCTTGAAACATGGTTTCTTGAAGTATTAAACACATCCTAGATCTACCCAAATACAAGTAAAGTGCGTTTTGTCAAAGAATGAGCCAATTACATAAAATCATGACATATGTTCCTAACAAGTGAAACACATATGTCCTAACAGCTACTTCTTCTTCTTCTTCTTCTTCTTCTTCTTCTTCTTCTCGCGAAAACCAGGCCCCTCTATTTCTTTTGTGTGTACTATGTTTCTTTTTTTTTTTTTAACTTTGTTTGGTGTGTTTTTTTGTTAAGTATGTTGTGTGTGTACAGCTATTTGACATGTCCAATTGGGGATGACAATTTTGCCCCGCCTCACTTCATCTCGTGTGGGTTTTCCCCGCCCCGTAAAGATGGTGGGGCGGGGATGGAACAAGAATTTAGCCCCACATCATAGGGCAGGGCAAGAATAGGTTTAGACTTTTTAGACCCACCCCACCCCGCCCCGCCCCACCTAGCCCCGCCCCGCCCAGCTTTGATAAGGGTAAAATTGTGATTTTTTCATATCCTAAAACCCTACTATTTAAACAAACATATCATCAGTTTATTTTATTCTACCCAACGTGACTCTCTACCTCTTTTTTCTCTCTAGCAAGGTTGGAAATAGGGTACCAATTTTAACGTTTTCTTTTGTCTTTATTAGAAAAAAGTTTATATACTATTGAATCATTGTTTTTGTATTATGAGATTTTTCGTTTTTATTGTGATATTGTTTTGTTAAACACTTGGATAATATTAATTAGTTTTTGCTAAAAATTAGTTTAATTTGATGGGATAAATTTATTTGTAATTTCAAGTATATTTTTATTAATGAAACATGTTTTATTAAAAAAAAAATTGTAATAGTTGTGGAAAAATTAACAAGAAGTAGAGTATTATAAGGTGGGGCGGGGCTTCGCAGAGCCCCAAGGGATAGGGATGGGGTAAGGCAAGACAAAATCATGCGGGACGGGAGCGAAGACCCCATCATTCGGCCGCCCTACCCCATTGACATCCCTATGCCCAATTGATTTGATGGGAGATAATTTCATACAATTCAGCCAATTTAGCAATTAGATGGGAGATAATTTCAAACAATTTTAAGGAGAAGAAACTAACCAGAAAGAGGTTTTGAAACTCTAAGACTCATCATCACTAGACTCATCATCATTGGACTCATCATCATTAGACTCATAAACATCACCGCTAAGCTCTTCATCATCAATAAAGTCTTGTTCAAGCAATTCATCCTCACTGATCAACGGTGTATCATAAATGGTTCCTTTTTCATTAACTCGAGCCTAAGCATGGTTGTCATTTGCATCATCACATGCATCATCAGTAGTTATATTGTAAGGGATATTCTCATGATAGATACCCACTTCATCATCATCATCATCATCATCGTCATGTGAAGCATTAATACCAACATGAAACACCTCCCTAGGTTTTGTTTTGACCACCACTGCCCAATCTTTATGTCTCACATCTTCCATGTAAAACACTTGTGAAGCTTGAGATGTTAATACATAAGGCTCGTCAATCAATCGACCACCCGTGTATATCAATCGTGAAAAATTGACAAGGGGAAATCCAAACTCATCTTGTTTGCATCCTCTCCCACTAATAACGTCAACCCATTGACATTTGAATAGTACATATCGATACTTATCAGAGTAGTTCAACTCAATAATATCGATTAGTACACCATAATAAGTAACACCACCTTCAGTAACAACACAAACTCTACTGTTTTGAGTTTTCCTAGTTGCCTCAGAGTCTTTGCTGCGAAACTTCACACAATTTATAACATAACGCTTGAACTGTTTTGCTTCATTATCTGAATATCAAGCAAGCCATATGACTTTATTAGAGAGTTTCTTTTTCTCAGATGCGTCCATTGACTTCACCTAATATAGACAATGACGTTTATTATAAGTATGCTATCTAAAGTATTACAACCAAGTTTTATATATAGACATTGACGTCACCTATTATAAACAACCAAGTTTTATATATATGCTTTACTTACATAGTTCCTAAACCAGCCGTAGAATTTCTCCATGTGCTGCTTTTGAATACCATCATCGGTTACATTAAAAGGAAAATCAGCCTTAATCTCCGCTATGTGTACACTATGTAGACAAACGTGTTAGTGTTAAGTTAGAATATTGTACTTGAATGCCATGAAAGAATACGCAATGACATATTACTTACTCGCGACATGGGGTGATTTCTTCACAATTGAATAGCACATAACGATGTGCTTGGATCCATGAATTTGAATCTAGTGTAATGCTCACCACCGCACCCATGGATTCCTCGACATTCCTTACAGGCCAATTGAATGCAGTTTCAACAGATTTAAAATAGCGTGAGCAAAATGCTAAGCAACGGGAAATTGGTGTGAAAACCCAAGATCAACAACGGGAAATTGGTGTGAAAAACAATTAATTAGATAGACAAAGTTACTATACATGTTACCTCTCTATGGGGTACATCCAACGATAATGAACTGGGCCAGCAACTTTGGCTTCGCTAGCCAAATGCATGACTAGATGTACCATCACTGTAAAGAAAGAGGGAGGGAATATTCTTTCCAACTCACACAATGTCATTGCAATTCTCTTCTTAAGAGCCTCAAGTTCATCTACATTTAGTACTTTGAAACATATCTCCCTAAAGAAACAAGATAAGCCAATTAAAGACCTACTCACTTTAGGGGGCAATGATCCGCGTATTGCTATCGGAAAAAGTTGCTGCATTAAGATGTGATTATCATGGCTCTTCATCCCACTAATCTTGCGTTCTTTGAGTTTAACGCAACGTGAGATGTTTGAAGAATATCCATTTGGCACTCTTACATCCTTCAAAACTTGCAGAAAATCATCCTTTTCACTAGCATTCATATGGTAGCAGGCATGTGGCATACGTGTCTTATCATTCCTAACCTTTTCCAAGTGAAGTTCACTTCTTATACCCATATCCTTTAAAGTCTTGACGTGCCTTCAAGTTATCCTTTGTCTTGCCATCCAAGTTCAACAATGTGCCGATTATATTATCGATTACATTCTTTTCAATATGCATTACGTCAAGATTGTGACGCAACACATGGTCCTTCCAATAAAGCAAGGTGAAAAATATACTTCTCTTCTTCCACACAGTTAAAGCTTCCTCCCATCTTTTTCTTTTATTGGGCAAATTAACTGTTTTCTTCCCAAACACATAATCGACTACAGCATCCGTTTGTAACATGATTTCCCCTCCGAATACCGTAATAGGAGCTGATCTCATATCAACATGCCCATCAAATGATTGTTTTTGCTTACGGAATTTATGATTACTATCCAAGAATCGCCTATGTCCGATGTAACTAAATTTCCTTCCATATTTCAACCAACGTGACTGACTATCATAGTTACAAGGGGGACATGCAAAAGCACCTTTGGTATTCCAACCTGAGATATCACCATATGCAGAAAAATCATTTATGGTCCACAATAATGGAGCATGCATTTGGAATGATTTTTTGGAAGACACATCAAACACTTTTACTCCAACATCCCATAACTCCTTCAATTCTTCTACTAGGGGTTGTAAGTACACATCTATATCGTTCCCGGGTGAGGTTGGACCAGGAATCAATAATGATAGCATGAAAGAAGACCTTTTCATGCACATCCATGGAGGGAGATTGTATGGGATCAAAATGACAGACCATGTACTATGAGTACTACACATATTTCCATACGGGTTGAATCCATCGGCTGCTAATCCAAGCCTCACATTACGAGGCTCGAATGAGAACTCTATGTACTTAGAGTCAAATGATTTCCAAGTTTCAGAATCAGCAGGATGCCTTAGTAACCCGTCATTCACACAACCTTCGGCATGCCACTTCATACACTTGGCTGTTTCAGAAGACATAAATAGTCGTTGTAATCTTGGCTTTTAGGGGAACCACCGTAGGATCTTTGCAGGTTTCTTCTTTTTTTTTTTTTGGAGGAAGCATTAGTACTTTGTTGACCTTTAGACTCATTACTTTCCCATCTTGAACGGTTACATTCGGACAAGCTTCAAGATTGGAACTCTCCTTCCAATATAAAATACAATCTTTAGGACAAGCATGAATCTTCTCATAGCTCAAGCCCAAATCCTTAATAATCTTCTTAGCCTCATAACAATCTTTTGGCAACTTAGCATTTGAAGGAAGAAAATCAAGCAAAAATTGCAGCAACATGGTAAATGACTTGTTGGTCCAACCATTAAGACACTTCATGTGGTACAAATGCACAATGGCTGACAATTTGCTAAAATGCTTACAACCTTCATAACAAGGTTGATTAGCATCTTCAAGAAATTTTATAAACAGAAGTGCATCTTCATTAAGATTTTCTGCAGGACCTTCTGTGGGTTGTTGCACAATAGGGACTTCTTCCATTAGCCCAGATGCCATATCTTGTATGGGGAACATGTCATGCAACATGTCACGAAGATCGGCATACTCTATCGGGTTTTCTTGAACGTGACTATTAGGAATTTCAGAAGAAGTCTGTGCAGATGATGATTCCCCATTAAAAACCCAAGGGTTATAACCCCTACAAATCCCTTTTGACACTAAATGACCTCGTACGACATCTATAGGCCACGAATTTGTATGCACACGTTGTTTACACGGACATGAAATCATTCCATCCGGGTGTGCATGGTTAGATGCAAAATTCAGAAACTGTTGGACTCCATCTAAATATTTTTGCGACATTCTATTCGCAAGTTTCATCCAACTCCTATCCAATGCTATAAAGTGGTTTACAAGAAATACCTATAATGTCATTTCATGAAAGCACAAAGCAAGAGTTAACACACATTTCATTTACACAATTTCACTTTAATTTAAGAAACAAATCATTTTTAATCATTCACTTTCAACTATGTTCCTAACAAAACAATGAATTTAAACACATAGAGAAGTTATCAATACATTTGGTAACTATAACATCATTACTAGCAATAGCCTAAAATGAATTAATCAAATAAAAACAACTCAACAAGAATCATCCAGTATTACACAAAAGAGTCAACACTCCCAATATCAAATAAAATCACCTTATTACTCCAAGCAAGCCACCTGCTTGCTCCAATTCAACAACCCACCACAACCAGAGAGATAGAGAGAGAGAGAAAGAGAGAGAGAGAGCACCTTAATTATTTCACCAACAAGGATTGAGATCCTGTATCTTCCCAACAGTACTACTGCAATTTGCTCTTCTATATATGTCACCACTCACCTGTAAAAAGCAAAGGAGACTTGACAATAACAAGACACTGTATAGATATCATATGATAGGATAGTGATTAATGACATAAGCTGAGAAAGCTGAAAACTTGAGAAAAGATGCACATGAGAATGGAGTTCTGTATAGTGAATTCATTGCAAATTAAAATACTTAAACATGTTACTTAACTAGTTGATATTATAGTGAACAATATATTCTAAACACAAGTAAAAGACTTAGACTTAACCACAACAGAGTTTTGATTTGAAGAAAACTGTTAGCTAAACAACTACCATTACACTTATTAAGAAAACCACATTTTGAACAAAAGCAAAACCAAATCCAACTCCTCAAAATTCCATCTAGCAAGCTTATGATTTTAGCAGATGCAAAATAATTGAGGTAATGAGAAATACTGTTTTCATGTGTACCAAGTAATAGAAGTTTCTGGATATGCTTTTCAGCTTTAGCTTCTTGCTTAATTCTCCTTCCAAGTAATAGAAGACGCACCCGTCAAGCTTGACTAGAAGTCAAATGAAACCAAAAGTGAGATTACAGAACATGGGATGAATCACCAAACACATAGTCAAGCTTCATAAGAAACACTACCAATTAAGACAACATAGATAGGCACCACTACAACCAAAAGATTATAAATTTAAAACAATTGGTTCACTTAGCATAAGAAAATGAACTTTCTTCTAGTCCACATAGTCAAAATCAAATTCACAAGAAACACAATCCCAAATGCTATAACCCCATATACAATCAACCAGGAACCACCAATATATCTTTTCCTTTCCCACATTTTCTCAATAACCAAACAAACCCAAAATGCAATATTTCAAAACCAACCAAACAAACCCACATTTTCTCTTTCTTTTCTTGTTTTCTTAGAAACCAAACAGGGAGTATAAACTAAAATGTTGTCAAGTTCACAGCTGAGATACTCAATCTACCTTTACCTGACTAACCTGAAATAATCTAGCACCATACACCAAAGCTCAAAACCAAATCACTTACATGACACTTTTAAGCTCATTCAAACTTTCAAACAAAACTTAGAACCATCACATTTTTGTATAGTATTCACCATCATATCTCCAACATAACAATTCAAACACCCAAAAAAAAAAAAAAAAACAAAATAAATTAACCAAATAGATCTCAGAAAATTAACCAAATAAATTAACCAAAAACACAATAATTTAAACACAATAAATTGATACCAATTAAACACCCAATGAATTAACTAAATTCATAAAATCACCAAACCAAAAAAAAAAAAAACCCAAACCTTGAGTGGGATGGAACCGAGAGAGAGGGAGAGTACCTTTGGATTGGAAGATAGAGATGGATGTAGAAGCAGGATTCCTTGCCCATGGAGATGGATGTAGATGAAAATGGATGAGTACAGATCAATCAACAAAAATAAAATAAAAAAATAAAAAACAAAATAAAATAAAATAAAATAAAATAACTTACGAATCGGGGACGGAGCGGAGGGTGGAGATGTTGGCGGCGAAGCAGAGGGTGGTTTTGTCGAGCTCGGGGACGGAGTGAAGGGTGGAGATGTTGGTGGCTTTGCAGAGGGGGGTTTGGTTGAGGTCGGGGATGAAGTGGAGGGTGGAGATGTTGGTGGCGGAGCTCGGCAAGGATTTGGGATTGAGAGAGAGTGAGAGAGAGTGAGAGTGAGAGTGAGAACGATAAGTGGGAAAAGTGAAAACCTAAGAGGGAAGATGAAAGTAACAGAGGGAAATTTTGGGCTGGAAATTTAAAGGTCTATAGCCGCGGTCTAACCCGCCGCTATAACTAAGGGAAAACGCCGCAAAAGGAGTCCCTATTTGCGGCGGTCAAACAAAACGCCGCTACGTCTCGCATATTGCAATGTTTTTTATACACCGCCGCTATAGCATCTGTGCAAAATGGTGTATTTATTGCAGTGGGGCTTCAGGAGCGCCGCTATATCTATGTTACTGCCTCAAAAACATATATATGGCGGCTGTTTTATGTCCCACCGCTGTAGGACACTGCAAAAGACTATACCTATAGCGGCGGTCCCAAAAAACGCCGCAATAGACCCTATGTACATAGGCGGTCACAAAAAACGCCGCAATAAGCGACATATAGCGGCGGTTTTTGCACCCACCACAAAAAAACGGCCACAATAGTCTAGTTTTTTTTGTAGTGAAAGTATTTTGTTTAAACTGTTGATATTCTACAAGGTGATCACAAATTTACAACATAACAATGATGCATCCCTCATACAGTCATACTAGATTTTTCA
Source organism: Notholithocarpus densiflorus (assembly GCA_030021035.2). Classification (NCBI taxonomy): domain Eukaryota; kingdom Viridiplantae; phylum Streptophyta; class Magnoliopsida; order Fagales; family Fagaceae; genus Notholithocarpus; species Notholithocarpus densiflorus. The sequence continues at coordinate 7,342 of JARYZH020002293.1, read as the reverse complement.
TAAAGTTTTTTTTATGGGGATAATTTTTCATAAAGTTAATTTCAATAATGAATGTATGCATATGACTCTACCAAGGGTAAAAGGTTGTGTTTATTTCTAACTTTAAACTCTTAAGAAGGAAATAAATCATTCCTGAAAAAGGGTGTCTTTAAATTGATCAGTAAAATCAAGTTTTTTATTATCTTTAATTAGAATTGTGTCATCAAAACCTTCTATTCAGGATTTATTTATTTATTTTTAAATGTACCACACAGGGCGCATGCATTAATAGTGTAACATGGAATGGAATCATCGGCCAATCTATTAAAGGCTCAAGACAAGCCCAGAATGAATTTTTAAGTCTACACAGGGACCCTTTTGCAAGAAAGCTTCCCCTATTTTTTTTCAAAATATTGGGCCCAAAATTTTTAACAGCTTGAAATCTGCACAACACCAAACATGCATAGAATCTAAACTAAATTCGCCTCGCAAATTGGGCTTGAAGGCCCGAGAGGCCCAAAACTTCAATCCATCTAAGGACCGGGCCTAAAGCCTGTTGTGTTCCTCACGAAAGCCCAAATTCCTTCCCTGGATAAAATAGGCAACACAAGGGGCTCATGGTGTCTGCCCAAGGACTAAAAAAAATGAAAAAAAATTTCTCTTCCACTCATTTTAGATCCTGAATTCCTTGGACCATGTCCCATTTCAAGCACAATAGAAATTGAGCCCAACCCACTATGATACGTGTACAAGAAATTAAAAAAAAAAAAAAAACGTACAGAGTGCAATTAAGACATTTAGGGTCTGTTTGGATTGAGTTTATTTTTGCTGAAACTGAAAACTAAAACTGAAAACACTGTAACAAAATAATTTTTAAATATGTGAATAGTACCGTGTGACCCATTTTTAATGAAAAAGTTGATGAAAAGTGATATTTGTGGGTCCGTGAACAGTGCACAGTGCACTATTCACAGTTGAAAAGTCAACCTTTGCGGCTACTGTTCATGAACAGTAGCTGCATTACTCTCTGAAACGCGTGAAAACAAAAAAAAAAAAGAAAAAAAAAAAAAGCCAGAAAACGCAAACTTGTAAACGTAGACGCCGAATCCAAACTGCACCTTAGTGTATGTTTGGATAGCGGCAAGCGTCCCACGTTTTGCGCGTCCAGCATTTTTTAGTGAGTCCCGTGTACTATTCATAGAACCCGCAAGTACTTTTTTTCAGAAAAACAACTCTAAACTAGGTCTCACAGTACTATTCACACATTTAAAATTTATTTTGTTACAGTATTTTCAGTTTTTAGTTTTCAGTAATAAGCAGTATCCGAACAGACCCTTATTAATTAAATATTTTTAAAAAGTTTTTATACACTTTAATAAAAAATATAAAAAATTGTCAAAAAATTAATTTTTATTTTTATTTTCCCATAACAAAAGACCAATGTTCTTAAAAATATCTATTACTCACTCTTCTTAACTTTCTTTTTACTACCAACTCATGGGAAAAGACAAAACTAAAAGTAGCCTCATCTTGCCTTGGAGTTTCAACCAAGTTGATTTTGGTTTAGCTTTTTGTAACGTTACTTTGTGAAAAAAGTGGCAGTTTTTAAAAAGTATGATATGAAAATAGGTTTTTTTTTTTTTTTTTTTTCTAAAAGCAATGTTTGATTAAAACTGTTAAAATTTGTTTTTTAAAAAGTTAAGATTATGTTTGGTAACATTTTTTTTTTTCTACTTTTAAAAACTTGTTTTGGGGAATATAAAGAAAAAATAATTTTCTTCTATTTTTAAAATAAAAAACATGTTTGGTTAGTTGAAATTAAAAAAATAATTTTTTTGAAAAAAAAAATAGAAAATACTAAAATATATTGTTGCTAGGATTTGAATTCTAATGCTAACTCATTAAATGAGACAGATTCATTAAATTAAATGCGTATTTTCATTAACTTTTAAAAATTAGAAATTGAAAACAGTCTTTTGCATGTTTTTAGTTTTTTTCACAAATTGAGTTTTGAGAACAGTTTTTGTTTTCTGTTCATTTTGAGTTACCAAACAAGTTTTTTAGTCTAAAAAATAGAAAATTATTTTTGAAAACAGAAAATAAGAGGAAAAAATAGTTACCAAACATACCCTAAGTGTTTAACTTAACCATTCTCAAAAATGTGATTTTTGTTAGGGGTAAAATTGGATTTTTTGAGAAAAAGCTTATGGTAAACTAAGGTGCGGTTTGGATTGCGCGTCTGCGTTGCGTGTCCACGTTTTCAGCCTTTTTTTTTTTTTTTTAAGCCGCAGTTATTGACTTTCAGAGACAAAATTTACTGTTCATGAACAGTGCATGCACTATTCACGCACTGTGCATGCACTGTTCACGCATTTAAAAATATTAAAAATGGGTTCCACGGCACTATTCACATGTTTAAAAATTATTTTGCTACAGTGATTTTAGTTGCAGTAAAAATAAGTTGTATCCAAACAGACAAAAAAAAAAAAAGGCAAAACTTTTCCAACGGGTAATATTGTAAATCATTCAGAGCGACTTTCGCGTTTTGTAATTGCAGCTCCACAGGTGTCGCACAAATACACAAAAAATCACGTTTTGGAGACTGAAACATAATCCTAAAATGTTACCAAACGCATAAAACTCACTTTTTGGACTAATAACGTGCTTTTTGGACCCATAAAGCTGAACCAAATGGGTACTTAAAAAAATACTTGAAGCTTGCTACTTCTCTCATTTACATGTGCCTTTTCAAAAGGAGAAAAATCATTGCAAGATCACATATTCATTACCCATGCACATTCAAGGGGGGGAAGCCTTGGGATTCATAGTTTGGAGAGCTTTGTGTTCAATAAAACTCCAAAAGTCCATGGCTGAATAACTACATGTAGGTTGACATGCCTTCTCCAACTTTTTGAATCTATGATGAGCTAATATGCAACAAAATTACATTTGATCAACATCATATCTCATGCACTTGACAGCACTTAATATGATGAGATTTCACATTGACCAAGCATTAAAGAAAAGCCCTAAATGATATGGTGGTTAGGGAAAGTGATGGCAGTATGGGTAGAGAAATAAATAACCTTCGAAAGGATATCAATGACTTATTAGATAGTGAGGAGATCATGTGGCAGCAGCAACAGGCTAAGGTCCAATGGCTTGGGCTTGGGGATTGCAACACTAAGTACTTCCACTCCAAGACATCTGAGAGGAGAAGGAAAAACACAATTCTCGGGTTAGAGAATGAGGATGGTATCTGGTGTGACTTTAAAGAGAACATTGCTGAAATAGCAGTGTCCTATCCAAGCCGCATTTCAGAGGTGACAGATGTAATACCTGTCAAAGTAACTAATGAGATGAATCAGAGTCTTATAAAGGAATTCACAAAGGAGGAAGTTGAAGTTGCATTGAAGCAAATGCACCCCGCAAAAGCCCCGAGCCCAGATGGTATGTCTGCTATTTTCTTTCAGAAATACTGGAACATAGTTGGTAGTGATGTCAGTTGTATGGTTCTAAATGTTTTGAATTCTAATATGTCAATGGCTGAGATAAACAGAACAAACATAACCCTTGCTCCTAAAACTAAAAATCCCACAAAAATGACTGAATTTAGGCCCATAAGTTTAAGCAATGTCATTTATAAGCTCATATCCAAAGTCTTAGCTAATCATCTCAAAACTATCCTTCCTCAAATCATTACTGAAAATCAGAGTGTTTTTCTCTCTAAACGTCTGATCTCAGACAATGTTTTAGTTGCATTTGAATTAATGCATTACTTGGAACACAAAAGAGATGGGAAGGAGTGTTTCATGGCTGTCAAGCTCGACATGAGCAAGGCATATGATAGGGTTAAGTGGGGTTTCATTGAAAAGGTTATGGAACGTATGGGTTTTCATGAAAAATGGATAAGTCTTATAATGCATTGTATAACTACAGTTACCTACTCTGTTCTAGTTAATGGGGTGGCACATGGATGCATTGTTCCAACAAGGGGGCTCCGTCAAGGAGACCCCCTCTCCCCTTTTCATCACTCATAAATGATGCTGCCAGAAACAAGATGCTCAGTGGTGTTTCTATTTGCAGAGGGTGCCCCATGGTTACCCACCTCTTCTTCACCGATGATAGCTTACTCTTTTGCAAAGCAAGTAATCAGGAGTGTCGGAAACTTGTGTCAATTCTGGAACTCTATGAGGCAGCTTCAGGACAAAAAATTAATGCCGACAAATCCTTAATCTTCTTTAGCCATAACACCCCCTCTGAGTTAAAAAATGAAATGCTGAAAATTATGGGCCCGATGCAAGACTCAAAGCACAACAAATATCTTGGGTTGCCTTCTGTCATTGGCAAATCCAAGACAGAAGTTTTTGTAGAAGTAAAAGAGAGAGTTGCAAAAAAATTGGCTGGGTGGAAAGAGAAGATGCTATCAATTGGAGGGAGGGAAGTTCTCATAAAAGTAGTTACCCAAACCATCCCAACATACACTATGAGCTGCTTCCAACTTCCTAAAGGTCTTTGCGAAGACATTGAAGGAATGATGAGAAGATTCTGGTGGGGACAAAGAGAGCAAGAATCGAAAATAGCCTGGGTTAGCTAGAAGAATTTACGCAAGTCTAAATTGAAAGGGGGCATGGGGTTTCGAAATCTCCAAGCTTTCAACCTAGTCATGTTAGCAAAACAAGGATGGAGATTACTCTTAAATCCCGATTCTCTAATTGCTCGAATCTACAAGGCGAAATACTATCCACATGGTGATGTACTCAATTCGAAGCTTGGGTGTAATCCATCTTATGCTTGGCGTGGTATCTTCAATGCCCTGGAAGTAATTCGAAAAGGCACTCGATGGAGGGTAGGAAATGGGCAATTAATTCATATATGGGAAGACAAATGGCTCCCCACCCCTTCAACCTACAAGGTCATATCCCCCTTTTGCCACTTTAATGATTTTCCAATGGTCTCGGCTCTAATAGACTATGAAACAAAAGGTGGAAATCTGAGGTGATTCGGGCTGTGTTCCTTCCATTTGAGGTGGAAAAAATCCTAAATATCCCCTTGAGCTACAACTTGCCAGAAGACAAACTCATCTGGTTAGGTAATAGAAAAGGAGAGTGCATAGTCAAGAGTGCTTATTATATAGCCCTTGGTGTGATTGAGACTGAGGAGAGGGGAGAAAGCTCATTGGGTGACCCAAGAACTCCCCTATGGAAGAAAATGTGGTACCTAAAGATTCCAGCAAAAATTCGAATCTTTGCTTAGCGAGCTTGTATGAATGGCCTTCCTACCATACTAAACTTGAGCAAAAGAGGTATGAATATCTGTTCCAAATGCCCCACTTGTGATCAGGAAGTAGAATCCATCCCCCACTCCTTGATTTACTGTGAGTCAGCTAGGCAAGTTTGGAGTAAGTGGATGGGATGTCCCATAAATTTTGGAGCGGATCTGTTGGACTTTATTGATGTTGCTTTAAAAATCTTGCATGATGGAACTACACAAGACCTGAAAATATTCTTTGTAACTGCTTGGTCTATATGGTATAGTCGAAACCAAAAGGTTTTTGAAGATACCAACCACTCTCCTGAACAAGTGTGGAGCTTTGCAAGAGCTCTCAGGTGGGACTATAAAGAAGCTGACGCCTTGTGTAATCAGAGCCAGCATGATGAAACAATTAGGTGGGAAGCTCCCCCTTTGGAGTGTACAAAATTAATGTAGATGGAGCAGCTTCAAAAGATGGAAGAGTGTCTAGCGTGGGAGTAATCATAAGAAACAGCAAAGGTGACACTATTGCAGCACTTTGCAAACCCCTCCCAAGCCATTTCTCTAGCATGGAGACAGATCATTGCTCCTGAAAATGGAATCCTTCTAGCTAAGGAGATGCAGCTGTCACAAATCACAATTGAATCTGATACCCTCACAGTTGTTCAAGACCTCCAAAACAAAGAATCCAATGGCAGCGTAGGCCACCTCTAGCTGGGTATTTATGATCTTCTTAAGTCTTTTAGTAGCTGGAGTATTAGGCACCTGAAAAGGGGTTACAACAAAGTGACCCATGAACTTGCTCATTATGCTAGATGTAATGGAACAAACCAAGTTTGGAAGGGTTGTGCTCCTCCGATGGTCCAACACCTTATCCATTTGGACTATAGCTAAAACTTGTGTTTGTGCTTCTACTTTGTTGTATCTTAATTTCAGTTTTTAATGGAATTTTTCCACAGACTAAACATTCGTGCTCCATCAATCAAAGCAACTTACACCATTTTGGAAATAAAACCAAAAGGCTTGAGATTAACCATCTTACTATTCATCCCCCTTTCTCAAAGAAAGAGTCTAAAATGGGATCCAATCTGGAACAAAAATCCATCTAACTTCTAATCCTCTCATACTCTTCATAACCTCCGCAACCTTCGAAAATATTCAATAAGTATCCTTCCAAAAAATAAAACCACACATACATACACCGTCACATTTGTAAGGTCTACTCCACTTCCATCATGTTACAAACAATTTTTATGTAAAATAATAATCCAACCCAAAAGAAGGAGCTAGGAAATTTAATCGAACTCAATACTTATACTAGACTACCCCTTTTGGGAGAGCTCACCAAGTTTTTATTTGGCCAAAATTTTTTAACTTTTAGCTTTTCGGTTTCTGTCTCAAATTTTTTTTTTCAAAATTTAACAAAAAAATTTAACTTTTAATTTTTTATCACACATTTAAGATAAAGGAAAAGTTAATTAATGCCCTAATAAGGACATTGGTCTAGGGTATATTTCAAGAAAATTTTTATGGGAAAAGAAAAAATACAATTAGTTTTTTTGATAATTTTGTATACTTCTCATAAAAATGGTGTCTAATTTTTTTTAAAATTGTTTATTAAAAATTGCTCTAAGGGCACCCATTAAAAGGACCCGTAATATAAAAGTTACAAAAAAATTATATTTTTTTTATAAACGCTATACAAATAAGCTATCACATTAAGACAAAAGATGACTTTAATTCATAATTGAGTCTAACAATTGTTTTTGAATTATTAATGAACTATTTTAGAAAAAAATTTAATACTACTTAAAAGACATTTTTTTTTAACCAATAACTTAGACATTGTTAACTTAGGACATTGATAACTTATTCCAGTAGATACCCAATAAAAAGCACTCCATCTGCCACCCTACAAAGAGCCACACAAATCAAATTGACACAAAACAAATTGCCCCACAACAACAAGCCCAACCAACCAACCTTTCAAAAAAAAAGCCCAACCAACAAAATCGCCAACCTTTTCAGCTTCCAAAGACCTCTTAAAATTCCAAAAAATCCTTACACTGTGGGCCCCAAAAATTTGAATTCTAAAAAAAAGTTCTCCACT
>JARYZH020002292.1:0-16976 GCA_030021035.2 Notholithocarpus densiflorus | reverse complement strand
GGAACATGTCATGAAGGAACTTCAAAAAAAATAAAAGAAAACAATAGCACCAGTTCTATGACATTAGACAAACTTATTAACGGAATTGTATCTGATTCTATAAATTTTTCATAAATAAGTTTTTCCTAAAAAGATTCATAAATAAGTTTTGCATCCAACTAATGGATTGAATTTGATTGAAAACATCTTCAGTTTACATAGAACAATAAATAATCGATGTCCAATATTTACATCCACTTGTAGAACTGTTTTCATTTAAATTCTATCCGACTAAAGGATTGATAAATTAAGGATTCTAAATTAATTCATATTCAGTGTTCTTTATATAATTCAAATCAATAATAATGAAAAAGAATGACAGGATTTTCCCAAGACAAACATGAGTCACTTGGTGATGTCAGTCATAAACCCCAAAGGTAGGTTGATTATACAGAGCCTTCCCTGCCGAAAATAATCCACCATCCAAATTTAAGCTGAGAAGGACATATTGCTTTCTTTAACCTGAGCACCCCAGTTCTATACTAAAAATTTCCTTGAGCATATCTGTGCTATCTTAGTGACTCCTAATCAATCAATAAGTTCATGTCAACCTTCATCTTTGACGTCTGAACAGCATATTTTAGGAATTCTACCCTCTGCAATAAGATTTCTAACTCTTGAAGAAGTCCTGGCATCTTCCGACAACTTAAGTACTGCATCTCTAACAATAAGACAGTTCTTATCCAGTGGATCTGGAAAGTTTCCTTTCCCAGCCATCTCCTTTAAAATTTCAAAAGCCAAGGGTAGGTTAAGATTACATAGAAAACTACTCATTAGCACTACATAGACAAAGGTGTCAGGTTCCATTTCCTTCTCTTGCATCTGGTGAAGATATACAAGTGCTGTGTCAGGCCTACCACACTTACAAAGACCATGAATGAGGGCCATGAAAGCAATATTGTTTGGAGAACACCCTTCTCTTCCCATTTCATTCCAAAGCACCAGTGCATCATCAGGTCTTCCAGCATTGCATAACCCATTCATCAAAGTAGTGTAAGTAATTACATTAGGCTTTCTATCTTCCACAAACATCCGGGAAAGGAACAGCATGGCCTGATCAACATCACCATTTTTGCACCATCCATCTACAAGCAGATTGTAGGTAATGACTGAGGGGACAAGCCCCTTGACCTCCATCTCATGCAGAATATCTTCGGCTTCGGAAACTCTCTTTGCCTTACAGAGCCCACTTATCAATATGTTGTATGCAACCACATCAGGACAATAGCCACGAGAACAAATGTCCCGGAATAACTCCAAAGCTCGATCCACTTCTTGAGTTTTGATTAAACCATCTATGGCTGCAGAATAGGGAATTATATCAGGGAGGAAACCTTCTTGAACCATGCTAGCAAGAAATTTGCAAGCTTCTACTGCTCTCCCATGTTTGCATAGCCCTTTTACAAGCAAGGTAGAATGTTTTGTATATGGTTCATATCCATAAACACGCATCTCTTTCACTAGATCAAGAGCTGCAACAACATCTTCCATTCTACATAGGCACCAATACATAGAGTTGTAGATAAAACGGGTTGGTTCAAATCTTGACAGCTTCATCTCTCTGAAAAGCTCATAACTTTCTTCCAATCTATTTGAATTGCACAGACCATCAATTAAATTTTTATAAATCATTATATTTGGTGCACAACCGATTTGCTTCATATGCTGGAAAATGTTAAGTGCTGAGTCCAACTTACCAGTCCTAAGTAGACCATCAATAACAATACTAAAAGAAGTGGTGTCAGGGCGAATGGCTTTCTTAACCCTTAGGAGTTTATGTTCCACAACATCAGCATCAGATTGATCCCCCATCATTGCCCTGAGCCAGAGAAAAGCTTTATCGATTGAGTTGTTTTTAACAAGAGCATTCAGAACAGAATTGTAAAGCAAACTCATAGCTTCCTCATCAATATCTTCTTGCATTTCCTCGAGTAATTGGATCATTTTGTTCTCATCAGAGAAAAATGTCATAAGCTTTGTAACTATTTGAACATCGGGATGAATTCCCAACTGCTTCATTTCTGAAAACAAATGTAAGGCTTTCTCCAGCTCCTTAATTTTACAGAGTCCTCCTATGAGCACATCATATAGTGAAACATCAGGATAGTAACCTGATTGCTGCATTTTATCAAACAATTGAAGGGCCTTATCCACTCTGGACTCCTTTACAAACCCATGAATCAGAACGCGAAAAGTCTTCTCATTCAACGTAATATTATGGTCTTCCATTCTCTCAATCAATTCAAAGGCCTTATCTACCTCACCCCACTTGCTAAAAGACATAACTAAGATAGAGAATACGTGCAGGTCAACCCACTCCCGCTCACTCATATCATTGAAAATGCTCAGAGCTTTTTCAAACTTGCCAGCATTGCAATAAACTTGTAACACCGGGGTCAGCGTGTATTTACTGAATTTCCAACCATAATCGTGCATCTCTTTCATTCTCATTTCAATTAAATCAACTGAATTAGACTTAGATAAAGCCTCTAACAAACAATTATAGCTATAGTCATTGGGAACGCAAAGACCCATCATTCTAGCTTGATCAAACAATACGTTAGCTTCATCAAACAGTCCTACACTGCCCAAACACCTTACTAGATATCCCAGAGCTCCTGGAGACATAGAACAACGCAAATTTACAATATCCCTGGCCATGGCTCTCAGTGGGGGAATTTGTCGAGCACGTGATAGGATTGAGGCCATGGCATTATAAGTATAACAATTGTGCTTATAACCACATTGATTTGAGGCCCAAGTAAAGAACATGTGAGCTATTTTCCAACTCTTGAGGCAATTTAGCACACTTTCAACGACTTGGGTGGTGAGTCTTGGTGAAAGGCTATTGAGTTCTGGGTTGTGTGGGGAAAATGGTTTCTTGGTGAGGATGGAAATGAAGCCATTTGTAATGCTGGTGAGGTCAGAATGAAAAGATGAGTCATAAATATTGGTATGAGTTTTGGTGCAAATGGGTCTGTGAGTGTGAGAGAGGTTCTTGGTGAAGAGAAGTGAAAGCAAAGCACAAGGTCTGATGGATTTACGAAGATTATTACGTGCTTCTGTGATTTTTGGTAGTGCCATAGCTTTTCATACAAATGGAAAAAACCCAAAGGCTCGGGAATCCGATTTTCTTTCTTAAGACCCAAATCAAAAATTTAGATAATACCCAAAACCCCAAAGGATCGGATTTCTGCAAATCTGATTGAGAGAGAGAGAGAGAGTGAGAACCCGAAGTGGAGAAGTTCAGTCCGAGCCGATTTTTCCCTCGCCTGGGGCCGCCGCCGCCGCCTGAAGCGTTCGCCGTTGGGTTCAGTCCGAACCGTTGCTTCACCGCCTGGGTTGCTTCGTTGTGGGTCTCTGGGTTTGCATGGGTTTGTTGATCGTTGGAGAAGAAGAGTTTTTGGACAAAGGTTTGTTGTAGCAACTCTTGCCGTTATTTTTGGGTTATATCGGTTTGATGTACCTTATTTTTGGGAATTTTTTTTCTTTTTCAAAATAACGTTAAACGCTGTTTGTTTCGATATGTAAAATAATTTTAGGATTTTTAAGAAAATAATTTTTCATTTTACAATGTTTTTTTTACAGTAAAATAAAAGTAACCTAAACAAATTTGTTTTACACTTAAAATTTTAGTAAAATATTTTACATTTTCTCTCCTCCCTCCTTACCCGATACTTCCACTTCTTCACACCTCAGTCCCTCTCAGTTTTCGCTCTCCCTCTCTCATGACTACTATTCCTTCTCACTCTCAAGTTCTCCCTCATCTCTCTTCTTTTCTCTCTGGCAGTCACACTGTCACATTTTTTTCTTGTTTTCTTTTTTCCTTGCATTGTATACAAGTATGCAATGAGAAGCTTTTCATATGGTAACCGTTTTTTTTTTCTATTTTCAAAAACTTGTTTTTAGAAGTATAAAGAAAAATTAATTTTCTTGTATTTTTTAAATCAAAAACATGTTTGGTTAGCTGGAATTTTAAAAAAATAGTTTTTAAAAAAAAAAAAATACTAAAATATGTTGTTACTAGGATTTGAACTCTAGTACTAACTCATTAAATGAGACAGATTCATTAAATTAGTCGCGTATTTTCATTGATTTTTGAAAACTAGAAATTGAAAACAGCCTTTTACATGTTTTTAGTTTCCTTCATAAATTAAGTTTTAAGAAAAGTTTTTGCTTTTATCCATTTTGGGTTGCCAAACAAGCTTTTAAGTCTCAAAAATAGAAAATTATTTTTAGACACAGAAAATAAGAGGAAAAAACAGTTACCAAACATACACACTAAAAAAAACAAAAACAAGAAAACAAAAACGGGTACAACCTTCGTTTAAAGAATACCACATATACATATTTTATTCTTTTCCTTATAAATTTTTTTTCCAGGATTCAAACGCATCAATAGGTGCCTAATGTACCACTTTGTACAACTCTTCAAGGCACTCTAATTTTTCATAGACAGTCAATCAGCTCATCTTAGAAGTAAAATTGGAGGTAAAAATTAAAAATGATAATTTTATTATTATTATTATTATGCTGGAATGTGTTTATTGCCATACTCCTCAGATGTTCTGATCGGAGTCAATCATAATAAACTCTTACAAAAATACTTAAATGTCGCCTAGAGACCTGATCTATTTCTAGTCTAGACCAGAATCGCTTCCCTTTAATTATTTTATCCCACAAAGCTGACATTAGTTTAGCTTGTTGGGGATGCGGCGTATTTTCAGATATCCAAACTTCCCAGAGCCTGGTGATGAGCCCTCAAAAAGAAACGGCAAATAGCCCGTCGCTTTTTTGTATCTCTGCTGAATCTGGAAATCAAACAGCATAAAGCTCAATATGGCTCATTTATAAACGACAACTAAATCACCATATAATCAGCGATATAATGGGCTATGAACAAAACATGAAAAAGCCATACAAAAGGATAGAGAAAAGTATATATATTTTTTGTCTATGTAAATAGTGGGAGTGGAGTTTAGCCACAGACACTGAACCACAAAGAGTACCAGTACCACTAAGCTATCACTCTTAACCCCATAAAAAGGTTAGAGAGAAGGATAATTCACTCTTAATCAACAAGGCCAGCTATAAAGTAAAAGAAACATGCTAGGGACAAGATCTTTTCAACCAACAAGCAGTATCTTGGTATATGGGTAGCACCTTAGTGATCTGTAGGGTAACTTTCTCTTTTAAAGAAAAAAAAAATGAACAAAATTACCTCAAGAATTTGTTCACTGCTTCGTAGACTGTTCCTGCCAACTACACAAACAGTTCCACCGGAACCTCCACCAGTAATTTTCGCTCCATATATTGTCCCCTCTTTGGATTTAGATAATTTACCATGCTGTATTTCCTGGACTAACTGTACAAGCCTATCTGTCCCATCCGAGCCAAGCCCACAAACACTGTAGCTGAAGTGACACTGAAAAAGAAGGTTATATGTAAGAACCATTTCATTCCTTTTATTCTATTTCAACACAGAAAACAAATTGATAAGAAACTCGTAACTCCACAATTTCACTAGGTTTTCTAAGATTTTTTTTTTTTTTTTTTTTTTTTTTGTAAGTTCTAGTTTTTTTTTTTATTGGTTAGTTACACACGGGTCAGATAGATCTTGAACTCAAAACCTCATTCTCCACCTAGCACTTATAGGGCGAGGAGGTGCCAATTGAGCTAGAGTTTATTAGCACTAGGTTTTCTAAGATATTCAAAACATGCATACAAAAGAAGATCAAGACACAATTATCAAACTCATAATACCTCCTATAAAGATATGATAAAACAACATGCTGGCGTTAGAAGCATAATGATAAATAAATCACCAAATATGGATCTGGTCCTGAACAGAACAGAGACAGGATGGGACCTTCCAACATCCTACAGCTCACCTGATATAACATAGTTCAGGTTTCATTGGGTTAGCAAGGTTAGGCTAATCAACCCTCCAACCCTAACTCAGGCCAAAAGATTTATGAAGTCCTAACATCTCTCTCTCTCTCACAGAACTATTGATTTTCTTAATTTTTGAAGGTTGGGAGTCACCATGATGGTCAAATGGGCTGGCTTGACTTTCTAGTTTAAACTCAAACCAAGGCAAACTCAATTTACAACCAGGCCTATGGAATCAGTGAGCATATGCTGCTCCCCAAACCTTGTGTTGATTGTCATATATCAGACCAGAACATAGATTCTACATATGAAGGCAACAACTTAAATAATTTTTTGTTGTACCATTTTTTTACAAGTAATATTGAAGAGGAGCTGTGCACACATAGCGTACTCCCAAGTAATTACAAAGAGTGAGAGTTGTAATCCAAAAGAAAGAGAATTAATGAAATCTACAATGGAGCCAAAATATTGCGTCATTCAAACAATGTTTTTATAAATGGCGATTTCAGCTGCATAACTGAGACTACCGCATGCTCAAATCATTAGTCCTTGGACCTATTTCCAGCATTATTATTATTATTATTTTGATCGGTAAGCTACGCACTCACTCAATGGGTATTAACCCCATGACCCGACCCTCCACATAGCACTTGTAAGGGGGTGCCAACTGAGCTAGAGCTCACTGGCCTATTTCCATAATTTAAATTGCCATCACTTCTAGTAGTCAACCATTATGTACGATAAAAATTATGTGATTATTTTTATGTATATAAAGTTCAATTTTTTTAAGGATTACAAAGTTGGACCTCTAAAGTCTGAAAGAACAGTTTACCCATACTAGGTACTTTTGTTTGTGAATTATTGAAAGCGTACTCACTACTCTCCAAACAATCAATTCCAGGATTCAAATTTACCTAAGCATTTAATGAGTTACTTTTTTGTTTATTTCACATAAAATTCTTCAGATCCATTAATAAAACACTCGTTCATACAAGGAATAGAAGGGGCTGAGTTTTATGGGTATAAATGCTACATTAATTTGATTCCCCGGATGTCACTAGTCTCCATTGCATTATTTCCGTCTATGAGGCCTGCCTTTATATATATGCAGAAGTAGATTTCAAAAACCAAGCTTAACAATTTATCAAAACTAGAAATTTGTATATACCTGATACAATAGTTCACCAAGAGCCATAAGTTGCTCATCTGAAGTTGCCGATGTTAGAAGTGCTTTAAAGGCCTGTGAGTAAAGTAATTAAGCAAAGTAACTCAGTTGACATGTAATAATATAATCAGTAGTTAAGTAATACAAGGTATCCGCTGCACATGATCTCTCGAGTCTTTTATGTCTTAAAGCGATTAAGTCCACAAAATGTGCTTAAAAAGGAAACCATAGTACAAATTTAAATGAAGAATATAATCTATGGACTGACAGTAACATAAACATGTAATATCAGTCAAAGTTATCACTACTTAGATTGAGCACATATGAGGCTGATCAAAACAATGAGAGCACTGAGCTGTGGCCATCCTGTCTAGCTAAAAAAAACAATTTCATATATTAACCACTAAAGCAATTAAGTCCACAAAATGTGCTTAAAAAAGAAACCATAGTACAAATTTAAATGAAGAATATAATCTATGGACTGACAGTAACATAAACATGTAATATCAGTCAAAGTTATTGCTACTTAGATTAAGCACATATGAGGCTGATCAGCACCAACGAGAGCACTGAGCTGTGGCCATCCTGTCTAGCAAAAAAAAAAAAAACAATTTGATATATTAACCACAATTCAAGCGGAGATTGCTCCTCAGTAAGAATATCTCCTACGAGCTTCAGCTACAGTAATTTTCCAATAAAATTATGTACAATGATGAATTTTTTTACCTTAGAAAAACAATTAAGGAAAAGGAAAGCAACAAAAGAGGTAAATAGAAAGGAATGGAAAAATTACAATTTGATGTAGCATTTAGAAACCTAACAAATGATTATATGAGAAATCCAACTTCAAAGAAACAAAGGATGGTAATATATAATGTTCAATTTCGTAGTAATAAGGATTCATATGGGTTATAGCTAATGGAAACAAAGTGCTACTTTGGTTTGATTAAACTGGCTTTTAATTGGGCCTATCTAAACATGTTTATCCAGGACTACTGTAGCTGATTTATTATCTCCTCGAGGATGGGATTAGTACAAAGTTTTAATTTACCTCTATTCCTAACACAAATATTACTTGCAATTTGGATTGTATCTAATAAAATGGAATTTAAACTGATAAATTCAAATATATGCAAAAATTCAAGGGGGTTAATAATAATTACAACTTACTTTAAAAAGTTTTAAAGGATTGACACATATCAGGAATATTGCAAGTATATGCATAACAGCCACACTTTATTGACTGTACTGTTGAGCAGAAGGTCAAACTTACAAGTTACAATCACAAGACATCAAATCAACAATTGCAACCAAACCAGAAACTACCCATTGCACTTGACACTAGTGGTAACGGAGTGAAGTGAGATTAGGGGACGTCAAAATTTTGAACTTTCACATGAGCATGCACACACGTGTGAGTATGTGACAAACAGAGTTAAAGTAAAGAACAATTAACCTCAAATAATTGGAAAAAAATAACAATGATTTATACCACAATAGGTATTATTATTAAATCCTCTTTTGGATTGACAACATCATGAATCTCTAAATTAAAGTTCCTTTTCCATGAAGTAACATCTATATCAATCCGCTACTGATATTCTCCCTTTTGGATAAGTTTTGGCCTCAAGGAGAGGGGAACAGGGAGATTCAAACTAATGACCCCTGCTTCATGAGACATGATCTCTAACCAACTGTGCTACTCCTTGGGGTTCACTATTGACATTCATGATGCAAATTCAATTCTCTAACTATTAAACAAACAGTCAAAAACAATTACTAACCTTGACACAGAAATTTTCATATATAGGATGTTTAGCAGGCCCTCTAACTCTCTACCTATCAAACAAACAGTTAAAAAAAATTACTAACCTTGACACGGAAATTTTCGTATATAGGATGTTTAGCAGGTGCTCTAATTCCATAAGTACGCTTGGGATCAATAACTGTGACAGGATCGTGGTGATCAGCATATTTCTCCAAAAATGTCTCACCAAGCATGGACTCTGGAAGCACCTTTGCATAAAGAGCCTCATATCTGTGATTGAAGTTTAAAAATCAAGAACCCTGATTATCCCTGATTATTGGAGAACCAAAGGTGCCAATAAAAACAGGTGCAGAATTTGGGGGGGGGGGGGGGAGGGTAAAGAAACAGGCCACTAAACCTCAGAAATTAAATAATTCATTTAATCTCTTCACTAAGATTTGATAAAGAATTAGAGTATCAAGAAGGAAAGCTTTCTAAAATAAAATCCCTGTGAGGTGAAAGGTTACATAAGTAATCTAATGAATCTTCATCTTCCAATAGTTCAACACCAACATCCCCCAAATCATCAAGGTTTAGCCCATCACCTTTAGGTAATGACTGAGATAAGATCGAAGATGCAGTAGACTTTCTCATCTTTCAACCCATATAGGTACCAACTCTGACAGATCCGTAGTCTGCACCACCAATGCTGCCACCAAAATACCCTTAAACTTTGCATTCAAAAACTTTCAAAAAAAAAAAAAAAAAAAAGAGAAAGAAAGAGCGTAAATAAATTAAGATTATAAAGGATAGCAACTGCTGCACCAAGATAAAGGGATTAAGACGTTAAATTCATTTGATAATATTTACATGAAAGCACAATTAATCATCATGATAATGAATATGGATACAGGATGGAAGGTGAAGAAGAATGATCTAGGATAATATGAAAGAAAAGGAAGATTACAACCATAGAATTATATGTAAATCCTATAATCAAATGTTCATAATGTTCCAACACAATATGAACGACAGGAAATTTGCAATCTCAACTCAGCAAACTCATCCATAAAAATTAAAAAAACAAGCATGATAAACTTATGTCAACACAAATCAGGAGAATGGAGATAAACATGTTAAAGGACCATTTACCTGTGTCTTATTCCTGAATCAATTCCCCAAAATCGGATATGGGAGGGAATTTCTACAAGCCCAACTATCTCAGCAGGCTGCATAGATTCAATTTTAGACATCAATTTTTTATCTGTAAAACAACCATAGTAGAGTAGCTTTCTACAGAACTAATATGTGTACCTGGCACACCATTGCAAGAAGTTTGTTGGCTTCACCACATGCTGAAGTCATCTGGTCCCTCACACCACATGGAGCTCCAACAATGTGATTCTCAACCTAATAAACAAAATTAAATAACAAATGATGTAGCATAACATGCTCAAGGTACATAAAAATTAAATAATCTATGATTAAGGGAAGAATATCAATCTGAAGGCTCTGCTAAAGAGTCAGACCTTTTGGCAGAGCAAAGCAAGATCTCGGGGACAGATGTTTAATATCCTGCAAAGTGTAGAAAAAGAACTAAGGTTTTTTTTTTTTTTTTTTGGTTAATAGCAAAGAAGAAGAATTAAGTTGATTAAGCATTTCCCTAAAATTTCTGGGTACTTCAAATTGAATTTCAAAGACTTGAATGCTCAAGATATTAGTTGTTGTCTATTTGATGTGGGCTTTCGAGATATCTTAATTACAGATGAGTACAATTTTATTTGTCTTTATAACTAGATTTAGTCTTTGACGTTTTACTCAACTACAACTAAACCCATTCTTATTATCTAAGGCATATGTAGGGATGTACCACATACAAGATATATAGAATTTTTTTTTTTTATAAGTAAATAAAAAGATGTCAAAAGATTGAGTCCTAAAAAGACAGTTCTCAAAGTTTGGAATATTTGATAAATAAAATTACCACGAGCAGCAGCTATGGCAGCCATGCTAGCAACCTCCACAGAAGCAGAAGATGATACACCTTTGCCTTCTGGGACAGCAGAAGAAACCTGCATGTTCATAATATTGAGACAATAGTAATGGACTTCATAGGTACTTAACTTCAAAGCTGATGAAATACATTGAACACTAATAAATTCACAACGTCAACCTCATATAAAAGAACATATTCATAAGCATAAAAAACTAGGAAGAGTTTCATACCAAAAAAAAAAAAAAAAACCTAGGAAAAGAAACTGCATTGGTTTTTGGAATAACTAAGTATTAGTAGCAGCCACATAATTAAAATATCATGAGAAACAAAGAAGTGATCCACAGTAGAGAGAATATTTAAGTATATATTAGAAAAGCAAGATCGTGCAGAGAGTGGCTTTATACCAAAGTAAGCATGATACAAACTCAAGTGAATCTTATCAAGATAATAAAGCAAAGTAAGCGGATTGGTAGCCTAAAATATATAATGGTCAAATTTTTGGAATGTAACATCAAAAGCCAAGTTTAAAGCCTAAGAATAAAACAATTCTACACAAAGCAAGGTACCAGGAAAGAAGGTGTATCATAATAAAAGCCGCAAGCCAGAAATGAGCTAACTCAAAATTTAATTAAGGCAAGGAAACAACTAAGAAAGGCCAACATGACAAGATGGAAAATATATATATATATATATATATATATCAATTATCCTATATCCACTCACATATTGGGCACTTTTATGGACACAAAAAAATGAGGGTATATGTTTTAGCTTGTATTAAGAATGTATGCAGTGGCTATGAATGAATCAAAACATTCCAAACAAGATAGGGAGAAACTTATACCAGCATACTGATACTATCCTCAAAGTGAACACCTAATTCTGTCATAAAAACCAGAATCAACCCCGCAACAAAAGCTGCCCACCTACAACAAGAATCATATAAGTGGCATATTATTTTAAAAAATTATAGATAATCAAACAAAAGTGGCCTACGATTGGGATGGATCTTTAGCAAAGTATTCCTTTGCTTTTTCATATGATATTGGCTGGTCTCCGTCCATAAAATCAGATAAATCCATATCAAAGGTTGGTCCACGATTGCTCAATTCTGAACCATATGATACCTGATTTGGCCAAAATGTGGAGATAACACAGATTTTAATAAAATCAGATACATATAACACACGTAAACATATTTTTTTCTGTGACAAAAAACACACTTTAAGTCATAAGCTCCACGCTTATTGTGACTAAATTTCAATCACTCAAAAGAGAAAAATGATATCCCTCTTCACTATCCCAAAGGAGAAGAAAAGTCAACCAACTTCTATAAATGAAAAAACTGGAAAAAAGATAATGTCTATTTAAAGACTCATACATACCATTTCCAGAACAGGTGTCGATCCTTGTCCTTTGGCTTGCTGCCGAGCTAGGGCATGCTTCCAAAGCCTATGTTTACTTGGATGATTCATTTGCACGGCAACATGGCAGGCTTCTCTTTTTGGCATCTACAAGAGAGCAGATAAAAAGAAAAAGTGAGAGGGGCAGAGGAAGAGGGAAAGAGGAACATGTCATGAAGGAACTTCAAAAAAAATAAAAGAAAACAATAGCACCAGTTCTATGACATTAGACAAACTTATTAACGGAATTGTATCTGATTCTATAAATTTTTCATAAATAAGTTTTTCCTAAAAAGATTCATAAATAAGTTTTGCATCCAACTAATGGATTGAATTTGATTGAAAACATCTTCAGTTTACATAGAACAATAAATAATCGATGTCCAATATTTACATCCACTTGTAGAACTGTTTTCATTTAAATTCTATCCGACTAAAGGATTGATAAATTAAGGATTCTAAATTAATTCATATTCAGTGTTCTTTATATAATTCAAATCAATAATAATGAAAAAGAATGACAGGATTTTCCCAAGACAAACATGAGTCACTTGGTGATGTCAGTCATAAACCCCAAAGGTAGGTTGATTATACAGAGCCTTCCCTGCCGAAAATAATCCACCATCCAAATTTAAGCTGAGAAGGACATATTGCTTTCTTTAACCTGAGCACCCCAGTTCTATACTAAAAATTTCCTTGAGCATATCTGTGCTATCTTAGTGACTCCTAATCAATCAATAAGTTCATGTCAACCTTCATCTTTGACGTCTGAACAGCATATTTTAGGAATTCTACCCTCTGCAATAAGATTTCTAACTCTTGAAGAAGTCCTGGCATCTTCCGACAACTTAAGTACTGCATCTCTAACAATAAGACAGTTCTTATCCAGTGGATCTGGAAAGTTTCCTTTCCCAGCCATCTCCTTTAAAATTTCAAAAGCCAAGGGTAGGTTAAGATTACATAGAAAACTACTCATTAGCACTACATAGACAAAGGTGTCAGGTTCCATTTCCTTCTCTTGCATCTGGTGAAGATATACAAGTGCTGTGTCAGGCCTACCACACTTACAAAGACCATGAATGAGGGCCATGAAAGCAATATTGTTTGGAGAACACCCTTCTCTTCCCATTTCATTCCAAAGCACCAGTGCATCATCAGGTCTTCCAGCATTGCATAACCCATTCATCAAAGTAGTGTAAGTAATTACATTAGGCTTTCTATCTTCCACAAACATCCGGGAAAGGAACAGCATGGCCTGATCAACATCACCATTTTTGCACCATCCATCTACAAGCAGATTGTAGGTAATGACTGAGGGGACAAGCCCCTTGACCTCCATCTCATGCAGAATATCTTCGGCTTCGGAAACTCTCTTTGCCTTACAGAGCCCACTTATCAATATGTTGTATGCAACCACATCAGGACAATAGCCACGAGAACAAATGTCCCGGAATAACTCCAAAGCTCGATCCACTTCTTGAGTTTTGATTAAACCATCTATGGCTGCAGAATAGGGAATTATATCAGGGAGGAAACCTTCTTGAACCATGCTAGCAAGAAATTTGCAAGCTTCTACTGCTCTCCCATGTTTGCATAGCCCTTTTACAAGCAAGGTAGAATGTTTTGTATATGGTTCATATCCATAAACACGCATCTCTTTCACTAGATCAAGAGCTGCAACAACATCTTCCATTCTACATAGGCACCAATACATAGAGTTGTAGATAAAACGGGTTGGTTCAAATCTTGACAGCTTCATCTCTCTGAAAAGCTCATAACTTTCTTCCAATCTATTTGAATTGCACAGACCATCAATTAAATTTTTATAAATCATTATATTTGGTGCACAACCGATTTGCTTCATATGCTGGAAAATGTTAAGTGCTGAGTCCAACTTACCAGTCCTAAGTAGACCATCAATAACAATACTAAAAGAAGTGGTGTCAGGGCGAATGGCTTTCTTAACCCTTAGGAGTTTATGTTCCACAACATCAGCATCAGATTGATCCCCCATCATTGCCCTGAGCCAGAGAAAAGCTTTATCGATTGAGTTGTTTTTAACAAGAGCATTCAGAACAGAATTGTAAAGCAAACTCATAGCTTCCTCATCAATATCTTCTTGCATTTCCTCGAGTAATTGGATCATTTTGTTCTCATCAGAGAAAAATGTCATAAGCTTTGTAACTATTTGAACATCGGGATGAATTCCCAACTGCTTCATTTCTGAAAACAAATGTAAGGCTTTCTCCAGCTCCTTAATTTTACAGAGTCCTCCTATGAGCACATCATATAGTGAAACATCAGGATAGTAACCTGATTGCTGCATTTTATCAAACAATTGAAGGGCCTTATCCACTCTGGACTCCTTTACAAACCCATGAATCAGAACGCGAAAAGTCTTCTCATTCAACGTAATATTATGGTCTTCCATTCTCTCAATCAATTCAAAGGCCTTATCTACCTCACCCCACTTGCTAAAAGACATAACTAAGATAGAGAATACGTGCAGGTCAACCCACTCCCGCTCACTCATATCATTGAAAATGCTCAGAGCTTTTTCAAACTTGCCAGCATTGCAATAAACTTGTAACACCGGGGTCAGCGTGTATTTACTGAATTTCCAACCATAATCGTGCATCTCTTTCATTCTCATTTCAATTAAATCAACTGAATTAGACTTAGATAAAGCCTCTAACAAACAATTATAGCTATAGTCATTGGGAACGCAAAGACCCATCATTCTAGCTTGATCAAACAATACGTTAGCTTCATCAAACAGTCCTACACTGCCCAAACACCTTACTAGATATCCCAGAGCTCCTGGAGACATAGAACAACGCAAATTTACAATATCCCTGGCCATGGCTCTCAGTGGGGGAATTTGTCGAGCACGTGATAGGATTGAGGCCATGGCATTATAAGTATAACAATTGTGCTTATAACCACATTGATTTGAGGCCCAAGTAAAGAACATGTGAGCTATTTTCCAACTCTTGAGGCAATTTAGCACACTTTCAACGACTTGGGTGGTGAGTCTTGGTGAAAGGCTATTGAGTTCTGGGTTGTGTGGGGAAAATGGTTTCTTGGTGAGGATGGAAATGAAGCCATTTGTAATGCTGGTGAGGTCAGAATGAAAAGATGAGTCATAAATATTGGTATGAGTTTTGGTGCAAATGGGTCTGTGAGTGTGAGAGAGGTTCTTGGTGAAGAGAAGTGAAAGCAAAGCACAAGGTCTGATGGATTTACGAAGATTATTACGTGCTTCTGTGATTTTTGGTAGTGCCATAGCTTTTCATACAAATGGAAAAAACCCAAAGGCTCGGGAATCCGATTTTCTTTCTTAAGACCCAAATCAAAAATTTAGATAATACCCAAAACCCCAAAGGATCGGATTTCTGCAAATCTGATTGAGAGAGAGAGAGAGAGTGAGAACCCGAAGTGGAGAAGTTCAGTCCGAGCCGATTTTTCCCTCGCCTGGGGCCGCCGCCGCCGCCTGAAGCGTTCGCCGTTGGGTTCAGTCCGAACCGTTGCTTCACCGCCTGGGTTGCTTCGTTGTGGGTCTCTGGGTTTGCATGGGTTTGTTGATCGTTGGAGAAGAAGAGTTTTTGGACAAAGGTTTGTTGTAGCAACTCTTGCCGTTATTTTTGGGTTATATCGGTTTGATGTACCTTATTTTTGGGAATTTTTTTTCTTTTTCAAAATAACGTTAAACGCTGTTTGTTTCGATATGTAAAATAATTTTAGGATTTTTAAGAAAATAATTTTTCATTTTACAATGTTTTTTTTACAGTAAAATAAAAGTAACCTAAACAAATTTGTTTTACACTTAAAATTTTAGTAAAATATTTTACATTTTCTCTCCTCCCTCCTTACCCGATACTTCCACTTCTTCACACCTCAGTCCCTCTCAGTTTTCGCTCTCCCTCTCTCATGACTACTATTCCTTCTCACTCTCAAGTTCTCCCTCATCTCTCTTCTTTTCTCTCTGGCAGTCACACTGTCACATTTTTTTCTTGTTTTCTTTTTTCCTTGCATTGTATACAAGTATGCAATGAGAAGCTTTTCATATGGTAACCGTTTTTTTTTTCTATTTTCAAAAACTTGTTTTTAGAAGTATAAAGAAAAATTAATTTTCTTGTATTTTTTAAATCAAAAACATGTTTGGTTAGCTGGAATTTTAAAAAAATAGTTTTTAAAAAAAAAAAAATACTAAAATATGTTGTTACTAGGATTTGAACTCTAGTACTAACTCATTAAATGAGACAGATTCATTAAATTAGTCGCGTATTTTCATTGATTTTTGAAAACTAGAAATTGAAAACAGCCTTTTACATGTTTTTAGTTTCCTTCATAAATTAAGTTTTAAGAAAAGTTTTTGCTTTTATCCATTTTGGGTTGCCAAACAAGCTTTTAAGTCTCAAAAATAGAAAATTATTTTTAGACACAGAAAATAAGAGGAAAAAACAGTTACCAAACATACACACTAAAAAAAACAAAAACAAGAAAACAAAAACGGGTACAACCTTCGTTTAAAGAATACCACATATACATATTTTATTCTTTTCCTTATAAATTTTTTTTCCAGGATTCAAACGCATCAATAGGTGCCTAATGTACCACTTTGTACAACTCTTCAAGGCACTCTAATTTTTCATAGACAGTCAATCAGCTCATCTTAGAAGTAAAATTGGAGGTAAAAATTAAAAATGATAATTTTATTATTATTATTATTAT